>SIJG01000236.1:50816-65316 GCA_023374025.1 Heterodera schachtii
ATACATGTGAAATGGCATATTCATAAAGATAATTCTTCTAGAGATGGGCATATAAATTGCATTTTTTTATGTGTATAATATTAAGGCATACGTATTGCATTGTTGGCCATTGTTGAGGTGTGCGTGCGCTGGCATCATTATAAATGCCGATTGAATAACGAGTGAATTACCACAAAAATTCAAATTAACAAAATTATTTCTGGGCAATTTGGCCCAATTCTCTTCGTCATTTAAAATGCTCTTCACCATCTTCGGCCTCATCTTCATCATCATCAGCGAGACTTTGCTGTTCTCAAGTGTTGAAACGAAGCACACATTCCAAATAACGGTTGAATGTACACAACCTAATCCAGGCCAAATGCCAACCCCAATCAATGCAATGGACAAAGAACGTCTTGATATTTGTGGAAGAAAGTTCGGACACAAAATTAAAGGTGAAATGGGTGCATTAATTATTGAACATTAAAAAACAGCCAATTGTTTAAAAAAAAATAATAATATACATTAGGGAACGGGTTTATATGTGCTAAAAATGTACATATATATGTGCCAAAAAAAATTCCCGAAAATATGTGCTAAAAACTCAAAAAAAAGCCAAAAAAATGTGCCAAAAAATGAAGAAAAACTGTTTATTAAAAACGTGAATTTCTCAAAGAAGTCTCTTTTTTTCATTTCGCTTGCTCAATGCTAATCAAAAGCATGTTAATGCTTTTTTTGAGTAAATTTTTTATTGCCCTCAAAGATTTACTTAAAAAAAATTGAATTGACATTTGCAATATTCAGTTTTTAAATTCTGAATTTTCTTTGCTAAAATTCAAATTTTGCCTTAAATGTGATAAGTCATTAAAAAGGTAAAAAAATTTCTGAAAAATTTTGGACATTTTGCCAAAAATTTGAGTGCAAAAAGTTTAAAAAAATCATAATTTCCAAAAAAATGTGTAATAAAAATTACCATAACCGCAATTATGTTAAGGAAAATAGGTAAAAATGCTATTTTTGAGCTTTTATGCGATAGCATATGCGCAAAAAAAATATGTAAGAACATATAAATGCGTTTCCTCCTGATCATGGGGTTTCCAACCACCAAAAAAAAAGAGAATTAAAATATTTTCTTTCATTTTTACACATAGCTAAATAATTCAAATTTTAGTTGCAAAATCGTTTAATAAATTGTGACAAAATTTTCGAAATTTGCCCAATGAGCCCATTGGCACCGCCGAACTCAAAACTCCCTAAAACTTTTAAAATTTAATCCAAAAATCAGAAAAATGATCATTCTTTATTTGCACAAAAGTTCCGTTTTTCGCGGGCCCATATAAATAAAAGTTGCTGCCAGATCATTTTTCCGTAAAAATGAGAACCATAAATTTTTGAAATTCTCGTTCTCGTGTCTCGTATTTTATTTTTGTCTCGTTTTTCTCGTGTCACGAATCTTGTGTTTTATTTTTATTTTGGCAACATCCATCACCTGAATATATATAAATATATATATATTTTTTTTTTATACCATTTTAGGCTTGAAAATTAAGAAAAAAGGAAATTATAACGAAATTTGTACATATACAATTGAACGTAAAGCTGATTATCCTTTTAATATGATATTTTCTAAAAGAGAAATTTTGTGTGTTGATTACCCCATTCACCAAACCAACAAAATAACGGCTTATTGTGATGCTAACCTGAACGGGGCATCGCAAAAGATGCCGGAGCCAATCAATGCCAAGGCCAAGGCAATTTACAATGATTGCATAATTAACTATGGAAATGTTGAATTCGTACACGAAATTACAGGTGAGATAAGAAAACAAAATTTAATTACCTATCAATGTTTTTCTGCTTTTAATTTGTAAGAAATTTTCGTAATAATTGCATATTTAGTTACTTTTTTAAACACTTTAGTGTATATTTTTGCCATTGTTGCCAAGATATTATAACAAAAATGCAAAATATAGAAATCTAAAAATATACCAAAAAAAATTAAAAATTTGAATTTCATCATTCATGTGAGGATTTTTTTTGCAAAATTTTCTTGATATATTTTCATTTCGGAGAATTTAATTTAAAAACCAATGCTAAAATTTTGCATGCGTAAATTAATATGATTATATTTAAAATATCGTTTTGCTAATCCAATTAACACATTGAAGATTTGAAAAAGCAGGTAATTATTCAAAAAGCAAAGACTTTTAAATTTAATTTTTACGCAACTTTTACAGAGTTTACGGAGAAAATTGTCAGAAAAACAAATTCATTTTAATTTACATTTGTCTAAACTTTAATTAATTTTTGATTTTTATTACAAATCTATGTATTTTGTATTCTTTCAAAAAAATGATTGTTAATTTTTTCGCTTTTTCAGTAAATAAAGAGGCGGGAGGAACAAAGGGAAAAGACACCAAGTATATTTGTACTTACACTTTTGTACGGGAAGTTCGTATAAACGCTTGTGTGAATTATTCAGAAATAGATGAAGAGAAAAAGTTGATAGAACAGAAGAATGCCGAAATGGGAGGGAAAAGCAAAAAGAAAGAGAATGAAGAAGAGGAAGAGGAGTCAAAAAACATAGGGAAAGATGCCAAAGTTGGGGGGAATGAGAAGGGAGAAAGAGGAAGAGGAGTCGAAAAACATAGGGAAAGATGCCAAAGTTGGGGGGAATGAGAAGGGAGAAGAGGAAGCGAAGTCAGACAAAAGGAAGAATGCCAATGTTGGAGGGAAAAGCAAAAAGAAAGAGAAGGAAGAAGAGGAAGAGGAGTCGAAGAAAGAGGAAAATGCCAATGCTGGAGGGAAAAGCAAAAAGAAAGAGAAGGAAGAAGAGGAAGCGGAATCAGACAAAGGGAAGAATGCCAAAATTATTGGAGAAGTGGTAAGGAAATGAAGAAGAAAGGCACGGCATAGAGAGAGAGAGAGAGAGTGATGGAGAGAGTGAGAGACAGGATTAAGTGAAGAAGAGAGAGAGGGGTGGGAAGAAAAAGAATGGAAAGGAAAAAGGGGAAGGGAAAGACAAGAAGGAAGAGAGAAAGGACACTAATGGGAGAGAGGAAGAGAAGGAAGAGAAGAGGAGCGAGGAAGAGAAAGAAAAAGAGAGAAGAAAAGAAAGGAAGCAGAAGGAAAAAGAGGAGGGAAACACAAGATGGAAGGGAGAGAAAGAGAAAGAAGCAGGAAGAGGAGAAGGAGGGAAGGATGGGGAAAAAATCATCTTTTTTTCGGTTCTGTTACGTTATCATTAAGCAGGCCCATTTTCTAAAAAATTGGGGAAGAGATTGGCAATACAAAAACGACAATTCATTTTTAATCTCTATATTTCAAAGGCTAAAATCAGAGTTTTCATATAAATTGAAAAATACAAAAATGTGTTTGGCTGCTTATGAGATAACGCCAATAAAATTCGAAAATTTTTTTTCAGATTGTAAGTAAATTTTCCTACCCCTTGGGGCTGCTTTTAAGAGTTTTGTTGATTATTTTCCATTTGTTTTTCTCTGTAATTGTTCTGTTATTATTTTATTTGGTTTTCAACTTTTTAGATTCTGTCACTTTAGTTGTGATTTTCATTTCAAAGAAGTAAAACTTTTGACAAAAAGCAATCGAAATTTGACAAATTTTGAATAATTCAAAAAATTTGGTTTTTCATCCTTCAGTAACTTTGGCAAATTCAAATTCAATTTCATTGTTTTCATAATTTGTCCCATTTTTCTTTCTGAATTATAAGTCAAAAAGAAAATAATAAAGAAAAAAAAGAGAGAATTCAGGCACTACCGCTAAAATTTTCGGCATTTTACTCACAGATTTTGATAATGATTTTTTTATTAATCAAAAATGCGAACAATTTTATGAATTTGCAGGCGAAAAAATTCTGTTTATTCCTTACCATTTAATGGGTAAAAATTGACAAAATAAAGGAAAAAAATGATGTTTGGCTCAGAGAAAAGAGGACAAATTTTGGAAATAAGGATAATTTGTTACCTAATTAAGGACAAAAAAGAACTGAAATTCTGGCAAATTATGAAAATAAATTTATCTCCAATTTTTTAATTAAAATTTTAATTAATTTCTTTGATATAGAAATGCCCCCGGTTGCTAAGGCCTGTGTCTGCTTTCTACCCCTAGTTTTTATGATCATCATCCGCTGATCAATGATCTGGAAAGATAATGGTCCTCCTGCGAATTGACGACGAACCGAGTGCCGTTCATTCCATTCCATCGCATTCCGGCTTCCCTCATAGTTGAGGTCGCATTTTTGCTGCTGTACCCGTATGCATATGTCAAGGTCGGATCCTCGGACCATGGATCTATGGATCATTGATCCAATGAACGAAAAGCCAGCTGTGGATTAAAATCCGTATGCACAAAGATTGGATCTATGCTGCTGACCCGTAAATAACGCACGATACGTGATGATTGTATTCCTTTTTTTTCCATTGTTTTTACAGATCCGCGGATATCATCTTTTTCTTCCTTTTAATATGGATGATCGCATGATCCGAGGAACTGATCTTTACACACACGGATATTCTGCTGGTGAAAGTGTGGCTTGCTCCTCGACGGGCGCAGTCAGCAAAACCGGATGACTTTTCCAATTGCAAAAACTGAAAATGTAAATTGCTTATAAAAATATGCATTTGGGAAATTGGGCTGCTGCCTGCTGGCAGTTTACTGCTAATTGAGGTTCATTATTTAATGGTATCAAAATTATTTTATTTGGTTGGATAAGTAAAGAAGTTATAACACTTTAAAGTTCGCGGCGCCAAAATGGCCCGCGCCAAAGTGACCCCGACCCTTGCTGGCAGTTGACTGCTAATTAATAAGTAATGATTGCTGTCTAAATGCAACTACAGTCATGGTCATATCTTTAGGACCACTTAAAATTTTGTATAAAATTTGTTTCAAATTGATTATAAAACCTCAATTTGATGTATATTGGGTATATATGTTTTACATTTCTTGTAGTGTTTTTTATGGGCTTTCTAATGATACCAATCATTAACCCTTTCATAATTGTTATTTTTGATTACAAACCATTTTAATACATAAAAGTGTACGAATCACCAAACATTAAAAAAGTTTACTGCAAAATTCTAAAATTTATCTTCTCAAAATTGATTAGTCAAAAATACTCGAAAAAATTTACGAAGCACGAAACACCAAACTTTCAATATCCTTGATACATACACATGAAAAGACATATGCGTAAAAAAGGAATATTCATAAAGAATATACACCTAAGAGAAGGCATATGCATAGAAAAATTATACACGTAACTAATAACACTTATAGAGATGGGCATATTCACAAATTTGCAATTTTTTATCTGAAAATATTAAGGCATACGTATTATTGCATTGTTGGCCATTGTTTAGGTTGTGCGTGCGCTGTGCCATCATTATAAATCGCCCAATTGAATAACAAGGGAATTATCATCAAAAAAAGAAAAATCAAATTCATAAAAATCATTTTTAGCAAATTTGCCCAATTCTCTTCGACGAAATGCTAAAAATTGATAAATTTATGTCAAAAAAAAGCTAAAATTTCGCTTTTCGTATTGTTTTTTCTAGCTTTATTATTTTTCTTCTTCTTTTATACCATATTTAGCCACTTTTGTTGAAAGTTTTACTTTACATTAGCGAATTTGAAGAAATTTTGAGAAATTATACTCCCAAATTGGAAAAATTTATGTCCATATTTTTCGCCATTTTATGTCCATATTTCGTCATTTTTTGGCCATATTTTATGGCCATATTTTGCGATTTTATATCCATATAATTCCCAGCCCTAATTATCCACAAAAAGAAAAATCAAATTCACAAAAATTATTATTTCTGTCAACTTTGGGCCCAATTTTCTCTTCGTCGAAGAAATGCTCTTCCCCACTTTTGGCCTCGTCTTCATCATCATTAGCATCATCATTAGCGAGACTTTGCTTGAAGCGCACCCAGAAGTCCAAATAGAAGCTTATTGTAACCCGGAGAATAAAGTCAACATTATGTGTTGGACGGGAGCCGTCAAGAAGAATTGTCAAATTATTCCTGGGCCGAAACTAAACAATAAGGAAGCAGTCTCTAAGAATTTTAGAATTTTTTATTGGCCGGAACTAATCAATGAGGACGCCAGGAAACTGCTGCGTACTTGCTTTGCTGACGGATACCAATATAGTAATAACAGTGAAAAATAATGCCGGGTTTGAAATATATATAAATTATATATATATAAATATATATATATCAATCGACTTCTCTTGGTAAAATCACGAATCCGAAAGAATTTTTAAGCAAAAATGAAATTAGAAAAAAAGTTATGGGTGCTCAAAATCTCCGAAAATAAAAATTCTTGTTTTTGGTTCACCTAATTGTCTGTGTTCCATGCGTTTAAGCAGTGGACGGTTCAGTCCCATAGAAATTTGATACTTTTTGCCGCCAAAAAATTCTTTCGGATTGTTTAATTACAGACCTAGAGGAGCAGATTGATATAATTTATTGACTTTTCAATCTCGGCAGTATTCTGCATTTTTTGCGCAAAAATACTGGTTAAAAAAAGAATGAATAAAAAAAACAATTCAAATTCATTTTTCTTAAAATTTACATTTCTTTCAATTTTAAAATGCAAGAAATACACAATAATTTGAAATCAGAAATAATTTTTTTAAGGAAAATTTAAAAATTGACAAGATAAAATTGTAAAAAAGTTTCATAAAAAAATTTTTTCACAAAAAGAAAAGAGTTTAAAGAAAATTATATATATTTGAAAAATTTCTAAAATTAAAAGGTATTTAGCAGAGACCGGCGCGAGACGGGATCCCCCGCGGGATTTTGCGGGATCCCAGTCAGCAATCCCGCATTTTTTTTAGAAATTTTTTGAAATTTAAGAATTTTTTCAAAATTTCCAAAATCCCGCAATCCCGCGCGGGATCCCGCAAATTTGAAATGCTGGATTGCGGGTTTTGCTGGATTAATACCGCGGGATCCCGACCACCCGCAAAAAAATTTTTGATCCCAATCCCGCAGCGGGATCCGCAAATTTGAAATTTCCGGGCTCTAGTATTTACTATTGAAATATATGAACGAGCGGGGAAGCCTTTGAGGGAAAAACTATGGGGCGGGCCGGCTTTGAACCGGCGTATCTGGCTTTCCGGACCAGTGTTCTACCAGCTGAACTACCGACCCTGCCCTCTCCAGCTCCCCACTTTGCTCGATCATATAGGATCAATTGTTGCCTCAATTGATCCATTAATTTTCCTCTCGGGGAAGCTTCTTCTTCTCTATCTCACTATGCTTAAAAAAGCTTTAAATTATTTATGAAAAAATATGTTTTTAAACATTTCAGGAGGAGGATTTAGAAGTGCAAATGAAAATGGTAAACACAAATGAAATTGTACAGAAAAGAATGGGAGGAACAAATGATGATGATGATGGAATGGAATGCCGAAATGAGAGAAACAAGTAAAAAGAATGCCAAAGTTGGAGGGACAAGCAAAACGAATGAAAAGGAAGAAGAAGAGGAAGCGGAGTCGAAAAGCAAAGTGGAGAATGCCAAAGTTGGAGGGGAAAGTGGTAATGAGGAAAAGAAGAAGAAAGGCACGTAAGAAGAGGAGAAGGAGGAGAGAAGAGAAGGAAGATGAGAGAGGAAGAGGAGAAAGGAAGGGAACAGGAAAAGAGGAGGGAGAAGACAAGAACGAAGAGAGAGAGAAACAGAAAGCAGCAGGAAGAGGAGAGGAATATGAAAAGAGAAAGAGAGGGGAGAAGAAGAGAAAGAAAGTGGAAGGGAAAAGAGGAGGGAGAAGACAAGAAGGAAGAGAGGATGAGAAAGGAGCAGGGAGAGAAGAAAGAGGAGAGGAAGAAGAAGAGGAGGAGGAGAATGAGGGAAGGATGGGGGTATGACAAAAAGACTAACTAATTCATTCATCTTTTCTGTGGTGTTTGTATTAAAAGTTTTTTTAATTGTATGTAAATCTCCTCATTTGGGCTGCTTTTAAGAATTTTTTTTATTAATTTCCATGATTTTTTTCTGTAATTGTTCTGTTATTATTTTAAAATGCCTAAAATTTTTGCGTAATTAATACCCATAATTAAGCACGGAAAACACATTTTCCGCTTGGTTTCGGGTGTCTACGATGACTTTTATAATGCCTAAATTTGCCATGCCTATTTTTATGCCTTTTTCAGGATTTCCGGAAAAATCCTTAATAATACGCAATAAAAATTCAGAAAATACACCCCTAAGAAAGAAAAGTTTTTTCACAAAAACTCGTCCCCAAAAATTAATTTTTTTTGTTCATAAAAAATTTTTGGTTTAAAAATTATTTTTATCGAAAATAACTTTAAAATAATTGAAAAATATGCGAAAAATATGCGAAATAAGTTTTTTGATTTTTTTAGAGTTTTCTTCCGAAAAAGCGTTAATAAAATTTTTTTTTGCCTATTTTAGTGCATATTCGATGGTTTTTGTGCCTATTTAATGCCTATTTCGCGATTTTTTGTGCCTAAAAATCACATCCCTATTAATGTGATTTCCATTTTCGAATGAAGTAAAACTTTTGACAAAGCAATCGAAATTTATTTTAATTTTAATTTTCATTATTTTTCCCTTTTTTTCTTTCGGAATCGGAGGTCAAAGCAAAAATAATTTTTGTGAATTTTTAGGCAAAATTAACGAATAAAAAAAAGAGAGAATTAAGGCACTACCGCTAATTTTTTTGGCATTTTACTCACAGATTTGATAATGACTTTTTTATTAATCAAAAATGCTCACAATTTTATGAATTTGCAGCCGAAAATTCTGTTTTTTTTCCTTTAAAAAATGAATTTCATAAAATACATAAAAATGTGATGGGACTTGCATAAAAGTGCATATTCATAAATATAAGATATTAGATAAAAATAAACAACGAAAGACGAAAAAAAAACGAAACTAATATAAAAAAAACAAAATACGAATCAACGAAACACTAAAAAAATTTTAATGCAAAATCTAAAACTTTTTTGAATCTTCTCAAAATTAATTAGTGAAAAAATGCACGAAAAAATTTAGGCATAGCATGCGCATAGAAAAATTATACACGTAATTCTTAACAGTCATAGTCCTCAGGGTGATCTGAAAACCCTAAAATAGCTCGAAACCGCGAAATTTTCAGAAAAAAAAAATTCCTAGAGGGCAGGAAATTTTTTTTCCAAAAGGTGCAAATTGTCAAAATTTTATTTTTAAGTGTTCTAAATACTTTTTATAAAAATGTATTTTATAACAAAATTAGAAAAACACAGGTACAGGCCTTACTTGATCCAGGCCTCGAGGAGCCTCTATTTTTCCTGTACATGTAATTTCTTGTGCTTTTGTAAAGAAAAACAGGTACAGGCCAACTGGGAAATATAGGTACAAGTGCAGGTACAGGTACATGTACATGTTCAGGTACAATCAGATGGAAAATTTGTCAAAATTTTTACATCATTTGTCCGTTGTTTCGTTAAGTGTGCCATTATAAAAGCCGAATGAGAAGATAAAAATTATCACAAAATCAAAATCACAAAATTCATTTCCCAGCAAATTTGCCCAATTTCTCTTCGTCATCGCAAATGCTCCTAACCCTGGGAGGCGAAAGAGTCGGAGGCGGTAGAGTCGGGTACGGTGGCGGTGAAGGCGGGGCTCTGGGAGGCGGAGACGGTGGAGTCGGGTACGGTGGCGGTGGAGGCGGTGCTATGGGAGGCGAAGGAGGCGGTAGAGTCGGGTACGGTGGCGGTGAAGGCGGGGCTCTGGGAGGCGGAGACGGTGGAGTCGGGTACGGTGGCGGTGGAGGCGGTGCTATGGGAGGCGAAGGAGGCGGTAGAGTCATACGGTGGCGTTGAAGGCGTGACTGTGGGAGGCGGTAGAGTCGGGTCGGGGCTCTGGGAGGCGAAGGAGGCGGGGACGGTGGAGTCGGGTACGGTGGCGTTGAAGGCGGGACTGTGGGAGGCGGTAGAGTCGGGTACGGTGGCGGTGAACGCGGGACTGTGGGAGGCGAAGTAGGCGGGGACGGTGGAGTCGGGTACGGTGGAGTTGAAGGCGGGACTGTGAGAGGCGAAGGAGGCGGTAGAGTCGGGTAAGGTGGCGGTGAACGCGGGACTGTGAGAGGCAAAGGAGGCGGTAGAGTCGGGTACGGTGGCGGTGAACGCGGGACTGTGAGAGGCAAAGGAGGCGGTAGAGTCGGGTACGGTGGAGGTGGAGGCGGTGCTATGGGAGGAGACGGTGGAGTCGATCACCTGCTGAGCTTGTCGAATTGGCCAAACAGCTGCTGTAAGGAGATTATAAACTTTTTAAGTTTGATACTTAATCCTAGTTAATGTTTTCCAGGGTCCAGATCATAAAACCCATTTTATGGAATATATAATATATACAAAAATTCCCAAAAATGAACAAAAACTACATAAAAATTTTTCAAAAAATCTGCAAAAAATTAGAAAAAATTCTTTTAAATAAAAAATTATTAATTATTCTATAATCTTTTGAAAGCTTTTCAAATTTTTCAGTCTTTAGGAGAGATTTTGAAAGTTTTTAATATAAAGTAAGGAGTTGTCTATCTATAGTTAGTTACCCGGGCCCTAATAATTCTGTTAAAAAAACTCGCCGCCAAATTTGGCAATCGTTTTAAGGAGAGGAAGAGACATCCGTTGTTTCTGAGGCGCTGGTGGAGGCGGCGGTGGCGGTAATGGACCTGGTGCTTGTGGTCGCGGTGGCCGCGGTCCCAATTGCTGCTGAAGCGGTGGCCAAGGTCCCAATTGCTTGGCGCTGGTCCCAATTGCTGCTGACGCGGTGACGCCGGTCGCTGACGCGGTGGCGCCGGTCCCAATTGCTGCTGATGCGGTGGCGCCTGTCCCAATTGCTGCTGACGCGGTGGCGCTGGTCCCAATTGCTGCTGACGCGGTGGCGCCGGTCCCAATTGCTGCTGACGCGGTGGCGCCGGTCCCAATGGCTGCTGACGCGGTGGCGCTGGTCCCAATTGCTGCTGACGCGGTGGCGACGGTCCCAATTGCTGCTGACGCGCTGGCGCCGGTCCCAATTGCTGCTGACGCGCTGGCGCCGGTCCCAATTGCTGCTGACGCGCTGGCGCCGGTCCCAAGGGCCGCGCAAGCAGTGGCCGCTGTCTCGGACGACGTCCAAAAACAAAATTTTCGGATGCAATGTAGCTGAACACCATCACACTGAAAGAGGGGGAGAGAGGGGAGGAGAGTTCAAAATTAATTTGAAATATTAAAAATATAAAAAAGGCTTTAATATTTAAAACAAATTCAAATTTGAAGTGAACACTTACAAAAACAAGAGGCGCCACTTGTTCATGTTGTTTTGGTCGCAAATGGGAAGGCAAATATGTAAAATATAAAATAAAATAAAAATGGTTTTTTCGGTGACTCAAACTCAACTGATTTAGTGCTGCCAAAAATATAAAAATCCCGAAATATGTACAAAAAACCACAAATATGTAAGGGATGTGTAAATAAAATTTAAAAAAAAGTTATTTTTTTGAAAAAAATTATCATAAATTATGAAATAGGCACAAAATGCCATAAAAATGACTTAAGTAGGCTTAGAAACACATTTTATATTTGAAAAATTATTTTTTCACTATAAATTTTCAAAATATGTAAAAAAAAATGAAAATATATGTATATGAAAAAATCCAAAATATGTATCAAATAAATAAGATATCCCGAATTTAAAATATGTAAAATAAAAGTACCGATTTTTGTTCGCAAACCCAAAAAAGAAAGTGTTTTTTCTACTATTAGCATGGAAAAGCCAGGAAAAAAATATGTATTTAGATAAAAATGGGCAGCCCTACTGATTATTATTAATGTGCGAAACAAAAAAATAAATAAATAAAATTAGGATTTTGCTGCATTCGGTGACTACTAAATTTGTCATTAATATGGGAAGCGCCATTAAACGGACGGCTGAATGAATGGGGATGAATCACATTGGCTGCGAAAAAAAAGAACGTCATTTGTGGGGTCTGTGGGTCTGTTGGGATTGTCCATTAGCCTGCCGCCGTATAATATACATAATTAAATGAATGAAAATGATTCTATGATAAAAATGAATGAAAACAAATTACTAAAGTGTTTTTTCGAAAAATCCACGTGCAAGTTGAGGAAGGTTACTGTAAATGAAAAATTCATGAAGGAAGGCAAAGGATACTGTGTTCTAGTCGGTTTTATGCGTCCCATGTTATATTATGCGTCCCATGGCAGATTATGCGTCCCATGAATGACCAAACCCAGTTTCTTAGGCAATAACTTTTTTCTTACTTGGTCAATACCTATATTCTTGGTATTAAACTAAAGCTTAAAGTCTATAGAAGCTTTTGTATAACATTATTTTTAGCTAAAGGCAATAGACAAAAAATTATACTCGGAAAAATTGAATTTCGTATTTGTTCATTGTAATTTCTTTTTTAATGCCAATGTTTGCTCTTTTCTTGCATTTATAAAATCTTGAGACTTTTATCTTTCGCTTGGTACCAAGAATTTGAATATTGACCAAGTAAGAAAAAATTATTGCCTAAGAAACTGGGTATGTCATTCATGGGACGCATAATCTGCCATGGGACGCATAATATAACATGGGACGCATAATCTGCCATGGGACGCATAATATAACATGGGACGCATAATCTGCCATGGGACGCATAATATGACATGGGACGCATAAAACCGACTAGAACCGGATACTGATATTTAAGTCTGGACACTAATAGAGTAAAATTCGCACAACAACAGTTAGGCACGTGAAATTGTGGAGCTGACTCTTTTCAGCAATGTGCAAATGTTCAAAAATTTTTCATTTTATTTATGTACACAAATGTTGTCTTAGCAATAGGGCTCTAATTGAATTGATGAAGATTTTTAGTTCATATAAATCCATATTTTGTTGGGTTTTGGGAATAATATTCCATATTTTGGTCCATAGTTGGCCATTTTTGCGCTTTTTAGTCCATATTTTATGTCCATATTTCGTATTTTTTTAGTCCATGTTTCCAGTCCTATTCATCAGACACACATTTAATGATTTAATGTGCCCGCCCCCTTTTTTTCTTTTTTGCCATTTTTCCGTTTTTCGCCAAATTTCGCATTTTTAATGGTTTTTGTTTTTGCCTGGTGCTCCATTCATATGTATTACACACGTTTGATTGGGAACAAATAAAAGTTAGTAGAAACCAAGTAATTTCATATAAATAAAAAAATGAATAAAAAAGAAAATTTGTGCATTAAAATGAATTTTTAATTGCAATTTTAATTAAAAAAAGAACAGTAAAAAATATTTCGGGTTTCACCAGTTCCGGGATTGGTCGATTCAAGTGAAGTTTCTGAAATTCTCAAAAAAAAAAATTAAGTGTTCATTTTTAAGATTTGCCATATTTCCACTTTCCGTAAAATTTTTTTTAAGCAAATATTAAATATGTAACTTTTTTTTTTTTGTAATTTTGAGGGTTTAAATGATAATTTTGCGATTTTTAGTCCATATTTTGGTCCATATTTGGCCATTTTTGAGCTTTTTAGTCCATATTTTAGGCTTTTTTAGTCCATATTTTATGTCCATATTTAGTCCATAACAACCCTAATAATAAGCAAAAACAAAAAAGAAAATTCCGTCGGACGACAGACAGTTTAGATTTGGCATTTTTATTCAGAATCCCGTGGACTTCATTGGGTACTAATAATTTTTTGAAATAATTTTATAAAATTAAAGTGTTGAATGAATAAATGGAAATCGATCACACTAGGTATGTTCAATGAAGGTTTTTGATCTTGGAAAAAATTGCCTCAGATCACTCAGTCTTGATTGACTCAAGATTGGTAGTGACCAGTAAAAAAATTTCAAAAATTAGGCACTACCAATCTTGAACCAATCAAGACTGAGTGATCTGAGGTCGAACCAAAATGTAGAAAAATCACATTTTCGAATTTCACATTTTGGGTCTAAATTTAAATCATATTTTATTGAACCAATGATGACTTTCACTTCGTTTCCGTGTATTTAAACTAAGTTTGAACCAAAAATGTGGAATTCGAAAATTTAATTTTCTACATTTTGGTTCGAATTCGGGTCAGGGGTTCGAAATTAGTCGAAACGGATGCTGAATTCGTGATCAGCGACCCTGAAAACCATTGGATGCATATTTTCACGACTTTTGAAAACAAAAATATTTTTCTTCAAAAAAGGGGGGCTACCATCGGCAGTATTACAACTTTTTATAAGAACAACACAACTCAAAATACGTCCCCACTTATTAGGTGACCATCACTTTTTTCATCTCAGCAATCTGCTCCTCCAAATCAATAATGTCCTTCAAACGGTACGTCAGCTTCTCGGTAGTCTTGTCTTGCTTCTTCTGCTGTTCTTCAAGCATTGCTTCAAGCTTCTCGAATTTCGTCCCCACCCAGTTGATGTGTTGCATTCTCTTTTCCATGCCCTTTTCAAGCGCAGTGACGCGAGCAATCAGCGTACAAATTCGTGTTCTTCTTTCGTCCCCACCAGAAAACTT
>SIJG01000237.1:0-84928 GCA_023374025.1 Heterodera schachtii
AAAATATTTTATTTTTTTTAAATTTTGGCTTTAATTTAAAATTAATTCTCTTTGACGAATGTTTTGGATTTAGTTATTCTCGTCAAATCTCTTTTTATTTATTTTTTTCTAAAATTTATTTAAGTATTTCATTTTTGAAGCTTTGACTGATTGATTTTAGAACGAAAATGCATTGTTTAAAACAAGAACTATCTTATTTAAAAAATATTTAAATTCAGATTTTTAATTTAAATTATTGAAATTCTCGATCTTTCAAACTTTATTCTTCACATCTAGCCACTGAATCGTTCGATTTCTTAAATGAAAATTTACTATTTTTGTTATTAATTGTTTTTAGAGTTTATTTTTTATTATTTGCGGTTTAACATAGTTCTAAATTCGAGATTTTATATCGATAATTGCTATTTCAATTATCGTTTTTTCATTTATTTTTATTCTATATATTTCATTTAATTATGATAATTATATTTATGGAATTTGTTGGATTTCTTCAAAATTTGCATAAATCAATGCCAGGAAATTTTAAAATATTGAAAATTTGATGATATAAGTTATTAAGTGATTAATCTTATTAAGGAAAATTTAATTAATATTTAAGTTTATAAGAAATATAGATTCTTGTAAAAATATTGTTTTGAACAAAAACCACCAGCAGCGGCAGTAGATGAACAGCATTCAATTAGCATATAATTCCAGTTTTTTTTTGACAAGACCATGAGCTCTCAACATTTTAGCCATTTTTTTGGTCAGATTAGAATAAAATAAATGAATAAATGCTGATTTATAAGGATTTTTTAATAAATAATTAAATATTTAATTTAAAAGATATATATTAAATTTAAGCAATTATTATTAAAGCGCCTTAAAGGTTCAATATCCTATGAATTATTGAACAATTAATCATTCATAAAATAAATATGTTAACAGATTAAAAGTAGATATGTATTAAGTTATTCTTA
Organism: Heterodera schachtii; assembly: GCA_023374025.1. Taxonomy (NCBI): domain Eukaryota; kingdom Metazoa; phylum Nematoda; class Chromadorea; order Rhabditida; family Heteroderidae; genus Heterodera; species Heterodera schachtii. Next base: position 960 of record SIJG01000237.1, read on the forward strand.
TATATCAAAAACAAATTATGAAATATTGACTTGCAAAGTATTTTTATGTAAATGTAATTTTTTTATTATCCTAACTGTTTTTATCGAATATCAGAATTTTTTTAACCAATATTTTTGAGATTTGAATTATACCTTAAAAGTATTAACAAAAATAAATTTTTAAAAATTAAAGAAATTTATCAAATATAAATAAATTTTAGAAAAACCTATTCCAAGTAAAAACATTAATTTATCAATTAATTAAGCGAGTATTATATTTAAATTTCAAGGTGTATCTATCTGTAAATTGCATCTTATTAACATTTAATATGAAATTGTCTAATTTAGACCTTCTAAGTTAAAATGCGAATTGACTGATGACCGTAAGAAATGAATAAATTACCTTATTTAATAAATAAATAAAGAAGAAAATAATTAAATGATAAATCTAAACATTTAAATTATCGGAGAAATTTGTCCATTTGATTGTTAAATACGGAAGCAAAACTGAGAAATTGTTGAGACAGTTGCAATGAGAATATATTTTGATAATTCTCTTTTAAGACTACTGAAGAGAATCAACAAATACAAAGAAAGGGAATGGTTAACATTGAACGCTATTTGTTTGAAGACGGCATGATTAAAAGGAAAAAATAAAATTAACAATTTAATGAAATCGAGAAAAATATAATTAACAGCAACGAATAATTTTTAAAAATATAATTCAATATGGAGGATGTATTTTGAATAAGAAATAAATGGAAAATTAAGGATGAATAGTACACATCAATTGGGGCAATAATTGAAATCCATAAATAAACTTTAATATTTACAAATTTTTTTAATGAAATAAGATTATTAAATAATTTATAAACAATATACAGCTTAAGCAAATGGCATATATGTTTTATAATTTTGCTCTTTCTTATACTACTTTAATTAAGAATATTTATTTTACAAGCAATTTTGTTAATTAGGTTTTTGTTCAATGTTTTTAAAAAACATCTAATTATATTTGCTTTAAAAAAACATCTAATTATATTTGCTTTAACATTTATAATTAATTTTGTTGACCACCTTCAACTCCTTGTTCCAAAAGGACGTGAGTTGGCAATTTTTGTAAACATTGTTACTTCATTTCAAATATTTATTTTATTGAAAGGCTTTATTTCTTAATTGCCAAATTGATTAATTTTTTTTACTTAAACATTCTTATTAATTGATCTCTAACATAATGATATGATTATAATTAGTTTGCTTTTTTCTTATAGCACTTATTTTATTCAAATTTTGTAATTTTATCAAAAAAAAAATTTACTTTTAAAAAAATTAATTTATATTTGAGGAATTTGAATCGTTGCCAGTTGTTAAGATTAAATTAAATATATTTTTTAATTGTAAAATTTTGGTTTATTTTTCTTAATTTCTGATAAAATATCAACTTTTAAGAGCTTTTTTAAATTTTTTTAATGTATTTTATCATTTATTTATTGTTTTATAGAATATCTATATTATTTGACCGACATTTGGGTGGCATCTATCACATATATAAGAATAAATTTACATTTAATTATGCAATATATTTAATATTTTGTTTATTAATACATTTTTAAAATTTATCAAAATTGAAATACGTTTTAAATGAAGAAAATAAATTTTTTGTATATGAGATCGTAATAAAAAAATATTCAGACAATCATATGTTGATCTCTAGTTAATTTTATGTATTACGATATTAAGCTTGGAATTAAATAAATTTTAAAAGATTATTTCTTCATTTAGGACGTTTGTTTATATATATATTCGTATGCATTTTAAGCAAAATAAATCCTGTGATTAACAAAAATTTCTTTTTATATAAGTATTTTCTCTATTAATTATGTACTTCGATGCTAATTAAGAGTTATTTAATTACTTTTCAACATTAAGTCTTTATTTATTTTTTATGTATTATTATCTGTTTTTAAATCTATTTTTATTTTGGTTCTAAACTTCGTTTTATGTCTGATGAATTGTATCGCTGCAACATTGGAAATAATCAACTGATCACATCTGTTTTTATTTATTTATTTTTGGCAGTAAAATAGTGGTCACTTTATTTAATTTAAAAACTCGTATCGATTAAACATTTTTATATTAGACTTATTGTCTATTTCAAAGTTGAACTTTTGATAACAATTAATATCTTCATTCTTATGAAAATATTTAAGGTGTTTTAGTCTTTAAAAGTTTAAATTAATATCAAATTTAGGTTATTCTTTTGATTTAAGCATATTTTAAAGACTTAATTCTAGTATCTCTTTCAAACGTTTTTGAAAACTTCCTTTCTCATACAGGCTAATATTTTTGTTGAATATTTTAAAGGTTTTTTACCAATTTAGTCATTTTTTAAAATCTTATGTTGATTTAAATGAATTTTGAAATTAATAGAATTTAAATAAAGTCTTGAACGTATGAAGAAGCATAAAAAAGCTTCTTTTCTTATTCTGTTTATTTTAAGGGGTGCAGAATTTCATTTTTCGATCACATAGAAACTAATTCTTTAATAAAAATCGCCATATTTGCAATACTTGAAACATCAAACCCACGACAAGGCCATCATTTATCAAGCTTGAAAAATAGAAAGTTTTGGTGTAATTTGTAGGTATGAATTAAATTAAGGCATTTTTCTGAAAAAATTCAAGTCACTTTGACAACTACAAACTGAATAAAAAATTTGAGCTGAAAATATTCTTTTCATTTTCTGTCTTAAATTCAATTTAAATTTTGAGGAACTTTTTTTTTTATTATCAATGTAGAATATTTGTATTTAATTTGTAAATAAAATATAGTTTATTAATATTCTTTGTATAATAAATAATTTACAATTTTAAAATGCACCAGAATTTGAATAAAATTGCATAAATAGCAATTACATAATCAAGAAGGGATTTTCGCAAAACTGTATATAAAATAGCAAAAAAAAATCCGAAATAAGTGAGAATTAAGGATAAAAAGCCCAATAAAGTGTACACCTCGGTTTAATTTATCTTCCTAGCACTAGGGCACATACTCAGTAACATTGAGCGATATGGAGGACCGAAAAATGCGGAACAAAATTCCAGAGTGGCACCAAACATGAATCAGACAAGCTATTTTGCGAATTTTTGTGGAGGCTAGTTGTTAAACGATGCAAGATTAATTAGTTTGATGAAATTTTACAAAATATTCTTACCTTCTGTTGCCTGTTTACTTTTATTTTCAAAATTTTGAATTACATTATCATTTAACTCACTGGAAAAACGTATGGTTAAAATATGTAAATATCGGGTTCATGACCCGACAATATTAGACAAATTATTGAAAAATTTTAAGATGGGTGGTGAAAAAACCAAAATACAACAAAATGACTTCATTAGGCTTAGAATATAATGTAGAATTTTTTAAAATTAATTCTTTATTTTTCTTTTTTGAAAGAATCATTTTTTATTTTTAAATAAATTTCATTTAGATATTTATACGAAATTTCGATAAATTCTTAAAACCTCATGATATTATAAAATATAACGAAATTATGTAAATAAATAGTCATAACTTTTGTTATCTCTCTGTCTCTTTCATTATCTTTTTTTCTGTATGCCTTGTTAAAAAATCAATTTAAATTGACGCTGTGTCGTCGCACCTTTGGCACTGCTCTCACAAATCAGCACATCATTTGGCTTGGGGCATTGCCCCATCCAATTGGTCGTTCCCCCTCTCTTCACTATTCCACTTCATTTTTCTACTATTTTTCTTCTCATTTAAATTTTTCTCCACTTGATATTTTTGGCTTAAATTTGACGACATTAAAATGACCCGATAAAATTCAACGCTTTATTTTATATTAAAATCGATGACTCGAAAAATTTATATATTCGCATTAAAATTTCAAAAAGTTTCAATTGTTGTTTTAATATGACATAATATTTTTTACACATTCGCTTTTTAACTTTTTGGCTATAAATTTTTAATGTTTGTTAAGCCTTTTTATTGGGTATTTGACTGTATTTCCGAAAATGTGAATTAAGCACATAAAAAAGAACGCTAAAAATTAATTCTTGTGCCATCATTAGGATGTGTTTTTGCTGTGTTATTCTTGAAACAACAAATTTTTCATGAAGTTCGGAGATCAACGACCGAAGTTGAACCCTGCTTATTATATGACATTACCATATATATACCAGAGAAATGGATTCAGATGACATGAACAATATTATTTGTTATATGAAATAAAAACTAATAAATACAAAAGTCGAAATATAAACTAACATTCAACCAAAAAGGATCTAATATTTATAAATTCTTAAATAAAATTTAACAAAGGCGACAGAATACTTGTTGCTGGATTTCATATACAAATAAATTAATGAAAAATAATTTATATATATATATTAATCAGATAAATTAAATATAACTTCAGTTTTTACTTAAAGCAATCAGCCGAAACTTTTAACTATTTTTACAATTAATTACATATAAATTAAAAATTAAAAGGATTTAAATAGCAGAAAATAATAAAATATTTAAATCTAATATCATTTATAATTCTGGGTTTTTCAATTAATGGAAATGTATTATTGAACTATGATTGAATGAGAAAGATATCATATAAAAATAGACAAATATTAGATAGGCTAATATGAAAAAAGTATTATTAAGATTTTACTAAAATAAAATAAATCAGTAATTTATATGAAAAATAAAAAGTAAAATAATATAAGTAAATAATTATTTTTTTATGTAACATTCTCAAACTCTAAAGATAAATAAGAAAAATGCAGTAATATTGAATGAAAAATTATTTAAATTAAGTAAAAAAACAATTTTTTTTACTAAAAAAAAATAAGCTCAGCAGATTTTTTCGATTTGATATTACAACTTAAAAATATGGAGAAATATGCTATGATGCATTTAATCCCATAAAACAGGATTAAAAGGCGAGTGTCGAAGATGTTGAAAACATTGACCGCTTCATAAAAAATTAAGAAGAAGAACTTAAGAAAGATAGAAAGAAAAAACAAAATTTGTAAAAACATACAATTTAATTAATGCCATATAAAAATCATTACAAAAAGCTATGGAAAATGAAAATTCCAGGACTTATAATGGCCAGAAATTGCTCATAATTAAAAATATTATAATTAGATTTTCCTTAAATGATTAATTAGTTGATGTTTCTTTTATTTATAACCAAAACAGTCTTATTATTTACAAGTAAATATAATAAAAACTTTAACAACATTTATAAGAAAATATAATTTTATGCTGATATAAGGGAAGAAAATCAAATTTAACAGAAATAGTATTATGCTTAATTCTTTTATTTTGAAAATTTCATGAAAAATTTGTTGTTTCAAGAATAACACAGCAAAAACACATCCTAATGATGGCACAAGAATTAATTTTTAGCGTTCTTTTTTATGTGCTTAATTCACATTTTCGGAAATACAGTCAAATACCCAATAAAAAGGCTTAACAAACATTAAAAATTTATAGCCAAAAAGTTAAAAAGCGAATGTGTAAAAAATATTATGTCATATTAAAACAACAATTGAAACTTTTTGAAATTTTAATGCGAATATATAAATTTTTCGAGTCATCTATTTTAATATAAAAATAAAGCGTTGAATTTTATCGGGTCATTTTAATGTCGTCAAATTTAAGCCAAAAATATCAAGAGGAGAAAAATTTAAATGAGAAGAAAAATAGTAGAAAAATGAAGTGGAATAGTGAAGAGAGGGGGAACGAACAATTGGATGGGGCAATGCCCCAAGCCAAATGATGTGCTGATTTGTGAGAGCAGTGCCAAAGGTGCGACGAAACAGCGTCAATTTAAATTGATTTTTTAATAAGGCATACAGAAAAAAAAGATAATGAAAGAGACAAAGAGATAACAAAAGTTATAAAGAATTAATTTTAAAAAATTCTAATTATATTCTAAGCCTAATGAAGTCATTTTGTTGTATTTTGGTTTTTTCACCACCCATCTTAAAATTTTTCAATAATTTGTCTAATATTGTCGGATCATGAACCCGATATTTACATATTTTAACCATACGTTTTTCCAGTGAGTTAAATGATAATGTAATTCAATTTGAAAATAAAAAGTGAACAGGCAACAGAAGGTAAGAATATTTTGTAAAATTTCATCAAACTAATTAATCTTGCATTGTTTAACAACTAGCCTCCACAAAAATTCGCAAAATAGCTTGTCTGATTCATGTTTGGTGCCACTCTGGAATTTTGTTCCGCATTTTTCGGTCCTCCATATCGCTCAATGTTACTGCGTATGTGCCCTAGTGCTAGGAAGATAAATTAAACCGAGGTGTACACTTTATTGGGCTTTTTATCCTTAATTCTCACTTATTTCGGATTTTTTTTTGCTATTTTATATACAGTTTTGCGAAAATCCCTTCTTGATTATGTAATTGCTATTTACGCAATTTTATTCAAATTCTGGTGCATTTTAAGATTGTAAATTATTTATTATACAAGGAATATTAATAAACAATATTTTATTTACAAATTAAATACAAATATTCTACATTGATAATAATAAAAAACGTTCCTCAAAACTTAAATTGAATTTAAGACAGAAAATGAAAAGAATATTTTCAGCTCAAATTTTTTATTCAGTTTGTAGTTGTCAAAGTGACTTGAATTTTTTCAGAAAAATGCCTTAATTTAATTCATACCTACAAATTACACCAAAACTTTCTATTTTTCAAGCTTGATAAATGATGGCCTTGTCGTGGGTTTGATGTTTCAAGTATTGCAAATATGGCGATTTTTATTAAAGAATTAGTTTCTATGTGATCGAAAAATGAAATTCTGCACCCCTTAAAATAAACAGAATAAGAAAAGAAGCTTTTTTATGCTTCTTCATACGTTCAAGACTTTATTTAAATTCTATTAATTTCAAAATTCATTTAAATCAACATAAGATTTTAAAAAATGACTAAATTGGTAAAAAACCTTTAAAATATTCAACAAAAATATTAGCCTGTATGAGAAAGGAAGTTTTCAAAAACGTTTGAAAGAGATACTAGAATTAAGTCTTTAAAATATGCTTAAATCAAAAGAATAACCTAAATTTGATATTAATTTAAACTTTTAAAGACTAAAACACCTTAAATATTTTCATAAGAATGAAGATATTAATTGTTATCAAAAGTTCAACTTTGAAATAGACAATAAGTCTAATATAAAAATGTTTAATCGATACGAGTTTTTAAATTAAATAAAGTGACCACTATTTTACTGCCAAAAATAAATAAATAAAAACAGATGTGATCAGTTGATTATTTCCAATGTTGCAGCGATACAATTCATCAGACATAAAACGAAGTTTAGAACCAAAATAAAAATAGATTTAAAAACAGATAATAATACATAAAAAATAAATAAAGACTTAATGTTGAAAAGTAATTAAATAACTCTTAATTAGCATCGAAGTACATAATTAATAGAGAAAATACTTATATAAAAAGAAATTTTTGTTAATCACAGGATTTATTTTGCTTAAAATGCATACGAATATATATATAAACAAACGTCCTAAATGAAGAAATAATCTTTTAAAATTTATTTAATTCCAAGCTTAATATCGTAATACATAAAATTAACTAGAGATCAACATATGATTGTCTGAATATTTTTTTATTACGATCTCATATACAAAAAATTTATTTTCTTCATTTAAAACGTATTTCAATTTTGATAAATTTTAAAAATGTATTAATAAACAAAATATTAAATATATTGCATAATTAAATGTAAATTTATTCTTATATATGTGATAGATGCCACCCAAATGTCGGTCAAATAATATAGATATTCTATAAAACAATAAATAAATGATAAAATACATAAAAAAAATTTAAAAAAGCTCTTAAAAGTTGATATTTTATCAGAAATTAAGAAAAATGAACCAAAATTTTACCATTAAAAAATATATTTAATTTAATCTTAACAACTGGCAACGATTCAAATCCCTCAAATATAAATTTTTTTTTAAAAGTAAATTTTTGTTTTTGATAAAATTACAAAATTTGAATAAAATAAGTGCTATAAGAAAAAAGCAAACTAATTATAATCATATCATTATGTTAGAGATCAATTAATAAGAATGTATTATTAAAAAAAATTAATCAATTTGGCAATTAAGAAATAAAGCCTTTCAATAAAATAAATATTTGAAATGAAGTAACAATGTTTACAAAAATTGCCAACTCACGTCCTTTTGGAACAAGGAGTTGAAGGTGGTCAACAAAATTAATTATAAATGTTAAAGCAAATATAATTAGATGTTTTTTTAATTCTGAAAACCAGAAAAATATTGAAAATATATTTAGAAGAATACGTTTGTTTCAGTATACATTTATAGTAGCGTTTTCAGTATTTTATGTTTTTTTCTTATTGTTAATAAACGTAATATGAATATTTAATTTGCATTTTTTTGTCAAAATTGTTTTCTTTATTTTTGATCTTGAAACTTTAAAGTAGAATTAATTATTATTCTTTCTCCATTTTTCGTCCTAGCGTTGCTTTTTCCAAAGTTTTTGTTTTGCGGGAAAAAGGTTCAGCAAATCTTGGTGGGGGAAAAATTTTGGGAAATTTTAGAGTGCTGAGCATGAATATGAACATATTTTACTATATGAATTTTGAATTTTTTGTTTTTGTACTTTAAACACATATGGAACGCATGTTTATTACCTAAAAATATTCATTTGAAAGCGAATTAATTTAAAATTAATTAAAATATTAGTTGTTTATGCTAAAATTTTTTTATTTTAATCTTATGAATTTTGTTTTTTTGAGCAAAATATTTTTGTATTAAAATGTATACTTTTACTTATTAGATAAACAGCGTTTTGGAAAAAATTATATTAATAAGGAAATTATTTGGAATCCTAATTATTAATTTACAGAGTCAGTTTGATATTTAAAAATTTTCTGTAATTAACAATAAATATATCAACCTCCAAAGTTCATTATTCATTTCTTTATCACTCCAATTGCTTATCATATAAAATTATTTTTTTCTCTTAGAATTTTAGCTTTTGTCTTTACATCTTTTATTTATTATAATAAATTGATATTTATATTTAGTATATTGTATATTTATAATTAAAAATCAGAAACTCCATCATCCCATTAAATTGCCTCATTATTAATTATTTCGATCTCGTAATCTTAATCCAATGCTGCCTCCTCACCCGCAAAATTCTATTCGATGTTTTCATTTTTCTTCTGTTTTTGGTGAATAATTTACATTTATTTTATTCTGTAATTATTTATATTTCAACTCATTTTGAAAATTTATGATTTTCTTCGATCATTTTGGAGCTTTTTATGTGCTGGATTATTTAATATTCAAAGTACATCATTTTTTTATATTATTAATTAATAATATCTAATTTCATTTTTTTATATTTAACAGGAACACTTCTTAACTCAAAATATTTAAATAAATTTATTAATTTGTCAGTATTTTCATTATAAGTTTTTTTTCTTCTACTGTTTCACTGATTCATTTAATCATTTCTCTTACTTTTTTTTTGTATATTTGACTCACTTTAAAATGGTTTAGTTAATGTTTCGCTAATTAGGCTTTTTCCTTGTTTTTTCCAAATTCATAAATTTTATGCGTCATAAGAAGTGGCGAATCAATAATTGATGAAAAAAAAGCTTTTATTAATATTAAATTTTTGATATACTTTTAATTCTTATTTCAATTATCAATAAATAGGGATTCCATTTTTAGGAAATGCTTAAAATTTCTGCACAATACGCACAGTTAACAAAATTTTTATTTGTCTCAATTTTAGTGCTTTTTTGAGCGTTTTTGTACCTATTTAATGCCGATTTCACCATTTTTTATGCCTAAAAATGGAATCCTTTAATAAATTATCTTTCATAACTAGGGAATGGATTTTTAGGTTTTAACCTATTTTTTTGCGGATAGTATTTGAGAGTGAAGCACGAAAAACTGAAATAAAAAAGAAAAATACACCCCTAAGAAGCGATCTCATAAAAATTTGAATAATATACCCCCCTAAAAATTGACCAAAATTTCAGAAAATATACCCCAAAGAAATGAAAAATTTTTCCAAAAATGCGTCTACAAAATTTATTTATTTATTTTCTTGAAAATGAGTCACTTTTGGAATTTTTATGCATAAAGACAAATTATTAATTTACAGAGTCCCTTGGTATTTAAAAATTTTCTGTAATTAACAATAAATATATCAACTTTCCTTCGTTTATTTTGGAGGTTTTTGTGGGTGCTGGATTATTTAATATTCATAGTAGATCACTTTTTTATTACATTATTAATTTAATAATTCTTATTTAATTTTTTATGAAGACTTCTTAACTCAAAATATTTAAATAAATCTATTAACTTGTCAGTATTTTCATTATAAGTTTTTTTTTTCAACTTTTTCACTGATTCATTTAATAATTTCTCTTACTTTTTTTTTTTTTTGTTTATTTGACTCACTTTATGGTTTAATTTAGGGTTCAGCCCCGAACCCTCGGGGGCCAAAAATCGGGGGCCGGGGACCTCGGGGGGCGACATGTCGGGGGTCGGGGCGGGGAGGAGCTCAATTGTCGGGGGTCGGGGACCCCGATCGGGGAATGATCAACAAAATTTTTTAACGAAAAACCCAATTTTCCTTTTAAAATGCTCGTAAATTTTCTTTTTTTCACTTTTTATTCTAATTCAAAGGTTAGCGCAAGCAAGAATGCGTCCAAGTTAGTCTTTATCATAACTAGAAAGGGGTGGAATCAAGCGAAATTTTTGCTAATGGGTCTGGGGGTAGTCGAGGGGGGGGGGGGGACCAGCACCATTTTGCGAAGGGGTCTGAACGTCAAATTCACTACATTTTTTTTTTGCTTTTTCAAAACTGTTTTTTTTTGTGGTGTCTTTTCGCGGAACAAATGGGGCCGGCGGTTCCGATAGGCGCCGCCGGAAAGTTTTTCGGAATTTTTAATGAATTTTATTAAGAAAATTTGCTCAAAATTTCAAAAATTTTCAATATTTTCCCCCCTTCGTGGATGAAATAACTTTTAAATTTTTACAACACTGGGGTCTTCGATTCCCCGATTATGGGTCGGGGGCCGGGGAGCAAAAAGTCGGGGGACGGGGACCTCGGGGAGCGACATGTCAGGGGTCGGTGCGGGGAATAGGCCCAAAAATGTCGGGGATCGGGGTCGGGGACCGGGGAGCTCGGGGACGGGGCTGAACCCTAGTTTAATTAATGTTTCGCTAATTAGGCTTTTTTCCTTGTTTTTTCAAATTCATAAATTATGCGTCATAAGAAGTGGCAAACCAATAATTGATGAGAAAAAAAGCTTTTATTAATATTAAATTTTTGATATACTTTTAATTCTTTTTTCAATTATTAATAAATAGGGATTCCATTTTAGGCAATGCTTAAAATTTCTGCACAATACGCACAGTTAACAAATTATTTATCTCAATTTTAGTGCTTTTTTGAGCGTTTTTGTACCTATTTAATGCCGATTTCACCACTTTTTATGCCTAAAACTGGAATCCTTTAATAAATTATCTTTCATAACTAGGGAATGGATTTTTAGGTTTTAACCTATTTTTTTGCGGATAGTATTTGATGAGTGAAGCACGAAAAACTGAAATAAAAAAGAAAAATACACCCCTAAGAAGCGATCTCATAAAAATTTGAATAATATACCCCCCCTAAAAATTGACCAAAATTTCAGAAAATATACCCCAAAGAAATGAAAAATTTTTCCAAAAATTCGTCTACAAAATTTATTTATTTATTTTCTTGAAAATGAGTCACTTTTGTAATTTTTGTGCATAAAGACACTGTTTTTTTTTTCAATTTTTAACACCTATTTTCGCACATATTTTGGCATCTTTTGGCGTTTTTAGCACCTATTTTGCACTTTTTTAGCACCTAAAAATCCGTTTCCAGAAACAATATCGCTATTCAGTAATATTGACATCTTCACTCGACAAACCTTCTTCAGTACTAACAAATCAGGACAATTTCTTCTGTGTCAGTATGTATTTTTATATTATTAAGATTTTACTTTGTTGGAAATTCCTTGGATTGCATCTTATATGCACTTTGAATATTTGAACTTTTCTAGTTTTAGGTGCCAAGATCGTTTTTATCATGAAGACGACGACACTAATTTTAACCAATATCAGCCCAAACTCGAAAAGTCAAAAAATTAAATTTAACGATTTTGTTTTTCATGATTGAAAAAAGTGGGTGTTAGAATCGTATCAATGTACTCAAAATAATTTTTTTTGGATTCATTATGGCAGTGTCCCGCGCTGTTTCAGCTCACAACCTATAAAGAGGGCTCAGAATTCAAAGTTTTACCGATCATTGCAAAAATTGGTTTTTTTTTAAAATATTTAATAAGTGAAAAATCACATTTTTGCATATTTCTCATGTTAGAATCACTAATCTTGCCGAGTTTGTTATCAAATTTACCAAATCTCACTATTTTTATTAATCATAAAATATTTGACTTCGTATGCTTTTGCTTTATTTTTTCTTCACAATAGCTTCTTATTATTAATAAAATTTCGCTTTTTCAATGCTTTTATAATGTCAATAAACTTTTTTATTTAAACATTTTCTAATTAAATGCAAAATAAATATTTTATTTTATTATTATTTATTTTTAAATAAATATTTTATTTTATATTTGAACAGCTTTCATTAATAACTCATGTAATCACAATTGTTTAAACCTTCACCATTTTTCCCAGCAATTTTAACGGTTTGATGACAAATTATTTTTAAATCTAATAAATTGTATGTTTTTGTTTTTCGACGTTTTCCGTATTTAATTTTTCTTGTTAATAATAGACAATATTAATAATATTAATTTGCATTTTTTTTTGTCAAAATTGTTTCCAAGTTTTTGAATTATGCATTTTATTTCCATACTATTCTCGCCATTAGATAAGCATTTTTCAATGTTTGGTTGCAAATTTCAAAATTGAAAATATTTTTAATTATGTAATTGATTTTTCGCCGGAAAATTATTCTCAGATAATATTTATTTATATTTATCTTTTTTGATATTTCTTCAATTTTAGAATTAATTTTATAAAAACGACTATTCGTTCATTAAATTTTTAAATTTCGCTAGTGGCATATTTTTGTACAATTAGTATTTTATTTTGATATAATTTTTTCCGATAGAGTTTATATTATTTTTTTGCCCATAAATTATTATAAAATTTATAATTTTACAGTTATTTCTTGTGTATTTATTTTATTTTTTATTTTATCACTTAATTCATTTCATAATATAAATTTATTTATGTGTTTTTAATTCAATACTAAAGACAATTTCTGTGTCAGTGTATATTATTTGTAAAGATTTATTTTCTCACTAATTTTTATTAATCATAAAATTTTTGATTTTGTATGCTTTTGCTTTATTTATTCTTCATAATTACGTTTTCTTTAAAAGAGAATAAAATTTTAATTTTAAAAAGTTTTAAATAAAAATACTACGTAAAAAATAAGCGTTTTGCTTCACATTTTTTTAAAATTAAACTTTCTCTAATTCACTGTTGAATAAAAATATTTTTCATTTATTTAAATTTTCAAATAAATATATTATTTTTTTATTTTCATGGCAAAGAATTTAAAAGAAAATGATATTAAAAATGGTATTTATCATTAGCTTTTTATTAATAATAAAATTATATTTTTTAAATGCTTCCACAGTGATAATATAAAACTTTTCTAATTAAATGTTGAATAAAAATTTTTTTCATTTATTTAAATTTTTCAAATAAATATTTTTTTTTATATGTGAGCAGCTTTCATTAAATATTATTTATTCTTGCTAAAACGCAATTCCTCTTCTCCAGGGATTTACTTTAGCTTATTTTTTCATTTTAGCGTTTACAGTATTTTATTTTTTCTTGTTAATAATAAACGATAATAATAATAATTATAATATTTAATTTGCATTTTTTTGCCAAAATTGCAAGTTTTTGAATTATGCATTCTATTTTTTAATTTTTTCGCCATCAGATATTATTCTTCAAATAAATTGAAAAATTATTCGTCAGATAATATTTAATTATATTTATTTTTGATATTTCATAAATTTTAAAAACAATTTTATCAAATGACTAATGTTCATATAATTTTTAAAATTTTGCTTTTGGTAATAACGAATATTTGAGATAAACATATTTTAGTACATTTTTGATTGTAGTTTGATTTAATTTTTCCGATTGAGTTTGTTTTTTGCACATAAATTATAATAAAATTAATATAATTTTTATAGTTTTGCAACTGATTATTTTTATTTAATTTTAGTATATTATCTTATTATTTCTAGTATCATTTTAAAAACAATTTTAAATGTTTAAATTAATGAAAGCAATTGCTCACATTTATTTTATTGAAAAAATTGAAAGTAATAAAAATTATTTAATGTTTTGCTCTTTTTATTAACTTTAATTTTTAATCTCAAATTATTAATTAAATCTCTTGTTGACCCGTTTCGGTTACTTATTCTTCTCTACATGAATGGCAAAGTGCTGTTATTTAGTGTTTCCTTTTTATGTAATTTTTATTTCGATTATTTATTTAAATTTAGCACTGGAAGCATGGTTTATTATTTAAATATTTTTTAATTTTTATTTTTAATTACCACCATTTATTTCCATTGGTAATTGATATTTTTCAGTTTTATAATGAGTTCATTTATTAAATTATCCATAACCAGTGTTATGAGACAAATGGGCCAGCAGATTATTAATTGCAGTTTGTGCCTTTTTACATTTTGTGAGGAAAGTTATTTTTTTTAAATTCGTGCTTTAATTATTTTTATGTTTTTGTAGTCGGTTATATGAAATGATTTGCTCAATTAGTTGAATTTATTTTTTTAAATAATGCTTACAAATTAATTCTTTATTAATCTTTTCGGCTACCTATTTAATTTTAATAATTTAATTGATTAAATACTTTATTAAAATTTTTAAACGAATAATAAGCTTTCCAATTAAAATCTGCTTCACATTTGCAATTCTTTCAACAATTACCAAATTTAGATAAATTTAAATTATCGTCTTTTTAATGAATAATTTTATCTTTTATTTTGATTCATTAGTTTAAGTAATTTAATATTTATTATATTAAATAAGTTTTTCCCATTGAAAACTGATTGAAGTTTATATTTTGTTTACCATATTAAATCTATTTTGTGTGATACTTTTTATAATACGGAAGGAATATTTTCATTTGAATTTATTTAAAATCTTTAAAGTTATAATTATTTTTATTCAAATTGGAAAATAAAATTAAATTATAAAATCATGATCGTAAAACTAGCTCATTGCGACAGGATATGTTGACCTTTTTATATTGTCATAAGTGTTTTGATAAAAAACGGCATATTTATTCCATTTAATCTATGTCGTAAATGTGTATTTTGGTGGGTTTAATTTTTATTTTTATAATTGTCGCTCATTAAAAGTATTTTGAATCAATGTTTTTTTAATCGATGATTTGTTTTATTTGTTCTCTTAATTGAACAAAAAAGGCTGATATTGGTTATTTCTTTTAAATTTTCAAAAAATATAATAATTTGTGAAGAATTTTTAAAATTGCATTTCGTTTAATTAATAATGTTTTTGCCTATGTAATGAATTTGAAAATTGAAGTTTTTATATAGCAAATTATTTTCTCCGATATTTTCCTTTAAGTAAAGATTTTAGCATATTTAATATTTGCTTTTTTCTATTTTAATTAATTATTCATTTGTTTTATGTAATAAAAAAAAATCATTTACATATTTATTATTTAAAAAGATATAATTTTGATAATTTTTTCTCAGTGCGTTTTTTATTTTCTCTTGCGCTGATTTGGGAATGTCCGTCCTTTTTTGTGCCTTTGAAACCATTTTACTTTTTAATGTAATAAATTAATTTTAAATTTTGTTTTTCAATTATGTTAAAAATTCAAACTCTTATAATTAATACAAATCATGCAGCAAATTAATTTTCTTTTTTGTTTGTCCTAGCACAGACAGATTTATTAATATATAAAAATATTTCTTATTAACAAATAATATAATGTCTCATAAATTTTCAAATGGTCTTTGGATTTAAAATTATTTTTATGTTTAATATTTTCTTTATAGTGACTATAATAATGGCGTTGTATTATTTGATTTTATATGTTTACAAAATTAAATATAAAACATTTTTTTTCATTTCCTATGTTGAGCAAAATGTTTGTAGGTATATATGTAATCCGATTATTTTACAAATAACAGTAATCGGGTATAATTTATTTAGAGGTTAATTTGGCACCTCTTAATATTACTATGAAACATTTACTTAAAAATTTTGCTTTAATTTTTATTTTTTAATAAAAAATATATATTATAAAAAACAATTTTCCATTTTTTAAAATTATTATTTTGAAATAATTTTTTATGTGCTTTTGTAAAAAATGGCCAGTATTTTCTTCAATGATCTTGAAAGAATGAAATTTATTTTGATCATTGAGTATATTATTTATTCTTGATTTTATACACATTTAGGATATATTTTGTATTTTTTACAACTTGTATAATTTTTTCATTTTAGAGGATTTTTTAAGAAATTTTTTTTTAAAATGCCGCCAAAATCGAAAATTTTGCAATTAAATTAATATTGCTATAATATGTTTCTAAGACTATTTAAGTCAATTTTATGATACAATTTGTGTCTATTTCATACATTTTAAAAACTTTATTTCTTTGTAAGTTAGATGTTTTTATGTTTCTTTTGTTTTCTTTTTAAATTATTTTTTTAGATAGAGAACGATTAAACTGATTATATAATTAAAGATTTATAATTTAAAAGATTATATAAAATGAAAATTAATATGGAATACTAAAATGATTATTTATTAATATTTTCACTTTATATTATGAGTTTTTTTCGAATAACAAAATTTTCTTACATAATATATGATATTTTAACCCACGAATTCATCCAACGTGTATGGTTGGTTTCCATAGTTTACCATGGGAAAAAGGCGAGACCAATTCCATAATAAAAAACATAATTTATTTATTGTGAATCTCATTGTATTTTTAATATCTTCGGCAAAATTTTTTGCAATATTCGTTTCAGCAAATGCATTAATTGGTGTTTGTTCATTGTATTGCAGAATTTTTTTGAAGCAATTGAATGACATTAAAGGATTTATAAATTTTAGTTATTTATTTTTAATTTATTTTTTCAATTTTATATAGATAGATGGGTACAAATTTTTATCATAAAAATTTGAAAAAACTTTAGTTTGTTCTTAATTAATTATCTTTTTTACATTTATTTAAAAACAAATGAAGTTTGTAGAATTAAAAGAGAATATATCTTATTTTTAAAATTTATTTTTTTAAAAATAGATAATAAAAATGTTGTATTTACCGTTTGTTTATTATTCGTTTAAAGTTAGTTTTTTATTATTTATAAAATTCAATTTTCTAATGCAATATTTGTTTAAGATTAAGGTATTTATTAATTTCTGGTCACAGTTTGTTTTATTTATCCTAAATATTTTATTAAAAATTAACTTTTCCAAACAATTATATTCAACATTCCAATATTATTTTTTTATTTTCATGGCAAAGAATTTAAAAGAAAATGATATTAAAAATGGTATTTATCATTAGCTTTTTATTAATAATAAAATTATATTTTTTAAATGCTTCCACAGTGATAATATAAAACTTTTCTAATTAAATGTTGAATAAAAATTTTTTTCATTTATTTAAATTTTTCAAATAAATATTTTTTTTTATATGTGAGCAGCTTTCATTAAATATTATTTATTCTTGCTAAAACGCAATTCCTCTTCTCCAGGGATTTACTTTAGCTTATTTTTTCATTTTAGCGTTTACAGTATTTTATTTTTTCTTGTTAATAATAAACGATAATAATAATAATTATAATATTTAATTTGCATTTTTTTGCCAAAATTGTTTTCTCAAGTTTTTGAATTATGCATTCTATTTTTTAATTTTTTCGCCATCAGATATTATTCTTCAAATAAATTGAAAAATTATTCGTCAGATAATATTTAATTATATTTATTTTTGATATTTCATAAATTTTAAAAACAATTTTATCAAATGACTAATGTTCATATAATTTTTAAAATTTTGCTTTTGGTAATAACCGAATATTTGAGATAACATATTTTAGTACATTTTGATTGTAGTTTGATTTAATTTTTCCGATTGAGTTTGTTTTTTTGCACATAAATTATAATAAAATTTATAATTTTTATAGTTTTACAACTGATTATTTTTATTTAATTTTAGTATATTTATCTTATTATTTCTAGTATCATTTTTAAAAACAATTTTAAATTTTCAAAATTAATGAAAGCAATTGCTCACATTTATTTTTTATTATTTATTTATTATTATATTTTTCATTATTATTAAATATATTATTTATTTTCTTAACAATTTTTCCAAGTCCAGAAACTCCAAAATGGTTGGAGGAATGTTCATTTGTAGGAAAAGCTGAAGGAATATGTTTCAAATGAGATACGACCCTAACATTTTTACATATTGAAGTTTATTATTGAAAAATTGAAAGTATTAAAAAATTTATTTAATGTTTTGCTCTTTTTACTATGTTTAATTTTTAATTTCAAATTATTAATTAAATCTCTTGTTGACCCGTTTCGGTTACTTATTCTTCTTTTCATAAACGGCAAAGTGCTGTTGTTATTCATTGTTTCCTTTTTTATGTAATTTTTATTTCGATTATTTATTTAAATTTAGAACTGGTAGCATGGTTTATTATTTAAATATTTTTTAATTTTTATTTTTAATTACCACCATTTATTTCTATTTGTAATTGATATTTTTTTCAGTTTTTTAATGAAGTTTTTTTTTTAAAATTCGTGCTTTAATTATTTTTATGTTTTCGCAGTCTGTTATATGAAGAAATTTGCTCAATTAGTTGAATTTATTTTTTTAAATAATGCTTACAAATTAATTCTTTATTAATTCTTTCGGCTACCTATTTAATTTTAATAATTTAACTGATAAAATAATTTATTAAAATTTTTAAACGAATAATAAGCTTTCCAATTAAAATCTGCTTCACATTTGCAATTCTTTCAACAATTACCAAATTTAATAAATTTAAATTATCGTCTTTTTAATTCATTAGTTTAAGTAATTTAATATTTGTATTTATTAATTAAATAAGTTTTTCTAATTGAAAACTGATTAAAGTTTATATTTTGTTTACCATATTAAATCTATTTTGTGTGATACTTTTTATAAAACGAAAGGAATTTCTTACTGTTGAGATTAATCATCAGAAGTTTTTCTGTGTTTTGTTTTATTTATTAATTTCTTTATAACTATTAATTAAATATTAATTTTCTTGCTTTTTGGCCTCCCAACGGAAGGAATATTTTCATTTGAATTTATTTAAAATTTTTAAACTTATAATTATTTTTATTCAAATTAAAAAATAAATAAATTTTAAAATCATGATCGTAAAACTAGCTCATTTATTGAGTGGTTTTGTACAAATTTTTGATTCTTATCAACATTTTTTTGAAATGTTTCTATTTTTGGCACGTATTTTAGCGTTTTTAGTAGAGATTGGAATTTTGAAAAAATATGTTTTTCTTGTGAAATTTGTAATTAATTTTTTTAAGTGAGTTACAAATGCATTTTATGAATTTTGGTTTTTAAATAATTTTTTGTAATTGTTATGTTTTCTCATTTTTATTAATTTTTTTTTGTTTTATTTCTACTCATTCTATGTAATTTTTCCATAATCAAATTTGAAATTAATTAGTATTATTTCTTGACCAACTTTTTTTTTTCGAATCGCGTTACACCCATTCCAAAACTTCTGTTCTAATTGATGTGACATTGCTTAAAATGTATTGTTTTTAATTTTGTAATCACATTTGAATCAATAAATTTTTAACTATTTGAGAAATTATTATTTTTTACAATATTTTGATACATTTATTGTTGAAAGTTAAATTTAGAATTAAATTTTAATTTCGTTTGATTTTCCATCACTTATATTATGTTGAGATTAATATTTGTTCTTTAATTATCTTTGTATTTTGATTTTTGTTTTTAATTAATTTTAAATTTCTTATAATTTACTACCAATTACATGAAATATATAATTTCATGATTGGAAATTTTTTTTCAGAATTCTAATAATTGTCTACATTTATTTCTTATTACGCTATTATCATTGGAATTTTAATATATTTTTATTTTTATAGTTAATTTTTTGTAAAATTTTAAATTACTGTGTTTTTATGATTCAAATTCCGTTCATTCTTCAGATTTCCATAATTTAATTTTATTTGGTCGTAAATTCTGCGCTGCTTTTCCGGTGGAAAAAGTTTACGGCCATCGGATTCAATTATACCTAAAAGTGAGTAATGCCTCCGGCGACAAGCCTCAGCTTTCACCAAATCTTTAGCCATTAATTATTTTATTCAATGTTTCTTTATTTTTGTAATTGTTTATTTTAACAAAATTAAAAATAAATTTTTTGTATTTAAAATTTTATTCTTTTCCTTATTAAAATAAACATAAATTGGAATATTTTTTCCTTTTGTGAAAGATATATTTATATGAAAATTTATATGGAATCATAAAATTATTATTTATTTAATTTTTGGTTTTTTACAATATTTTATTCCATTTAATCTATGTAATAAATGTGTATTTTGCTGGGTTTAATTTTTATTTTTATAATTGTCGCTCATTAAAAATATTTGAATCAATGTTTTTTAATCGATGATTTATTTGTTCTCTTAATTGTACAAAAAAGGTTGATATTGGTTATTTCTTTTAAATTTTCAAAAAATATAATAATTTTTGATATTTAAAATTGCATTTGATTTAATTAATAATGTTTTTGCCTATGTAATGAATTTGAAAATTGAAGTTTTTATATAGCAAATTATTTTCTCCAATATTTTCCTTTAAGTAAAGATTTTAGCATATTTAATATTTGCTTTTTTCTATTTTAATTAATTATTCATTTGTTTTATGTAATAAAAAAAAATCATTTACATATTTATTATTTAAAAAGATAGAATTTTGATAATTTTTTCTCAGTGCGTTTTTTATTTTCTGTTGCGCTGATATTGCGAATATCCGTCATTTTTTTGCTTTTGAAACCATTATGCTTTTTAATGTAAGAATTTAATTTAAATTTTGTTTTTAAATTATTTAAAAATTCAAAATCTTATTTTTTTAAAATTGAAAAAAACTTTATTACTTTCATCTATTATATAAATTTAATTTCTTGTAAGTAATTCTTAAGGTGAATTATTTTTCTTAATTATGATAATTTTTAAAATGTTTTGAAGAATTATTTTTATATTCTTTTATATGCGTCGTTATTTATTTAACTTGTTTAATTATAACAATAAACATATATAAATATTATTCATGTTCTGTGGTTCATTAGACGCAAAATTCATTGATGTGGAATATTAATATTTAATATTTAAACGTTTTTTGTCATTTTTTTTCTCTAAGTAAGTTAAGCTTTTTTTGGTGTTTATGAGGCAATGATTTTATCGACATTTTGTAGCCATCATCTGCATATAGGTTTTAGTTTATTATATTTTTTACTGCTTAAAAGCAATATATAAATTAATATGGAATCCTTAAATAAATATTAGTTATTGATCTTTATACATTATATTATGAGTTTTTTCATCTTTAATTGAAACTTTGGAATGAAAATTTTATGAATTTTATATTTGATTTTTATACAGAAATTTAGCTTTAATGTATATATTGTCGTTCATTAAAAATATTTGAATCGTTGGTTATAAATCTTAACTTGAACAGGTAAAAGGCTAAATATTGAGATTATGCTTTTGTGGATTACAATTTTAAGGGTTAAAAAAGAATTTTTATGAAGATTATCATATTTAGTATATCTTTATTTTATAATTAAAAAAATAGATTTTTAATTATATTTTTTAACATATCTTTTATGAATTTTTTGTATTATAATATTTTAAAAATTTTAATTATTTTACGTCTTTTATTCCTATTTTTACTCTTGATATACTTAATTTCCTATTTCTTTCTTTCTCTCTCTTATCCTCTGATAATTGTTCGCCCGTCAATGTCATCCCGGGGGGCGGTCCTTCCTTTCTCTAATCGAGACTCTTTATAAGTGTTCATCCGCCTCTTCTTTCTCTCAGTCTTGCCCGGGGCTCCCGCCCATCAGTCTCTGTCCCCGAGACCGAATCGGGTTGGGGGGTCGCCCATTGTATC
Organism: Heterodera schachtii; assembly: GCA_023374025.1. Lineage (NCBI taxonomy): Eukaryota > Metazoa > Nematoda > Chromadorea > Rhabditida > Heteroderidae > Heterodera > Heterodera schachtii. The sequence continues at coordinate 23,292 of SIJG01000237.1, forward strand.
CTGAACATTGGACACCAGAATAAAGACTGATTTGTTGGACATCGGAAGAGTAAGACATTGACACTCATACCTTTTGGGCACCCCCCCCTTGTCCCATCTCCATTCATGGAGGTCCCGCCTTAGGGGACGAGACTTGGCGAGACTGATTGTAAATAGCTGCACATAAACGGAAAAATTTAATAAAATAAATTAATTAAATAAAGTTTAAATAATGTTAAAAAGCATTTAAATGAAAATTGTCCGATCGATTGGAGTTGAAGCGAAAAGGAAAATGGACAGACAAAAATTTTAAAAGAAATTAAAGGGCGTATGGATCAATTTAACAAAAAGAACAAAAGAGAGGCCCGCTGAGAAATTGGCCGAAAAGTGATTGTTGAATGATCGGCGGCAGCTAAAGAAGCAATCAATGAGAAGGAAATTGAGCAAATTTTTGGGAAAAGGGATTTTACATTAAACAGCAGAAGTGAATGGCACAGGCAACGGATCAAACCCACGAGTGCAACGAGTGGAACGATTAGCCGGACGAGAAATTTCGGCCTAAGAATTAATCAGTCAACGAAATATGGTGGAAATATACGGTATTTTTGCAACGGCGACGGGTGAGGCATTTGTAAATGCCAGAAGAGACGGTCAAAACAACGCCGAAACAAAATCCGCCAATAAAAGCAGCAAGGAAAAGCCAAAGGAAAGAAATGGCATGCAATGAAATGTAGTTTTCAAAAGTGTGGGGATTGGCACCAGGAGGAAGGCAAATGTTGGGGCTGGTATAAAGCACGGGCTCCCAACAAACATTGGGCAATTCACAGGGCACGGCACAATTTGCCTTTGTTTCCCAGGCAGTTTCGGCCATAATTCAAATTTTGCTTTCAATTAGAAATAAAATAAATTAGATTACGGAACGAAATGACTGGCCGGAGGAAGTGCGAAAATTAACGGCGTTTACCATCGAATCAATGTCCCCACCCCTTGTCCATTCAAATTCACTCTTTTTGAACAATTATTTAAATTTTCCATTTTCCTTCACACCCCGCCCCGACTTCTTTTCAAATTCACAAAAAATAGTTAATTCTCCGAACACATCTGTTCATCTTTTTAATTGCTCCGATCGCAGAAGTGGCGAGCAAAGGCCAAAAGGCGGCTGACGGCAAACGATAAAGGCGCCTATTGTTGGCCGAAGGGGCTGCTTGGATAAACCAATGACAAAAATGTTGATGTTGAAAGTGAAAATGAAAGAATGAAAGAAATCACGAGAAATTCCGATAGAAAATTGAGCTCAATTGGGTAGATAATTAACGGCCAAAAGTAATTAACGAAAAATTAAAGGAACAGAAAGAAGCGAAAAAGCAAAGGCCAAGTGTTGAATAAAAATAAAGATAATGAGAATTGGCAAATGTTGCCAAAAATAAGATGATCGGAAAGAAATTAATTGGCAATTACGAGAGTCAGCAGTTGATGGAACAAAAGAGTCATTTGGCAAATCCTAGGCATTTTGCTTAAAACAATAGCGATCGGACAGCATCCGTACTTTTTTGATATTCATTTTTTTTTTCTCGAGCAATTACCAATCGGCTTTTAGTTTTTCTTATCAAAAGGGGATTTTTCCATTTAAGCCAAATATTTTTAAAACTACTAAACCTCACCAATTTTTGTCGAACGGAGCATCACACAGTCGAGAGTGGGCGAGCTGATCAGTGATCACAGCGGAACATTTGCGGCGCGGACGTGACTTTTCGAAGGAGGCAATTACGGACGCCGTGTTCAGCTACAAAGTGGACCAAACTGAAGCAGTCGCTCGAACGGACAAAAAAGGTGAATTCAATTTTTGAAAAAAGGTTTTAAAAAAGGGCCATTCGTTTAAAATACAAAAATTGCCTGTAATTTGGAAAGAGTGAAAATTAATAAAATTGAGAGTAATTTGAAGGAGTGTAAATTGAAGGCAATAAAGTGAAAGATTTAAAGTACTGTCAAATTGAGTAAATCGTGCGAAAAGACCAAGAGTGATTAAAAATAAAGCTGAATTTGAAGGACGGCAGAAAAAAGATAAAAACGAAATCCTCTGAAGTGCCTGATTATTTACAGAGGGGATTTAAGGACAAAGTTAAGAGCAATTCAGAAAGAGACAAAAGGACAAAGGAAAGAGATATTAAAAAAGGTCAAAGCCAAAGTGAAGAAAAAATGACGGACATTAATGATTTGGAACTGAAATACCAAGTCTTAAAATTAAAAGTGGATGAATTGGAAGGCAAATTGACTAATAAAATATCAACAAATTTGCCGTCGGGCGTCAAAATACCCAAATATAGCGCCATGGGCGACTTTCACAAATTTTTAAAAGAATTTAACATTTTGGCTACGGCGTCCAACTGGCACCCCAGCGACTGTGTTCGCATGTTACCCTTATTTTTAGAGGGGGAGGCAAAAGAGATTTTTATGAACATACCCGCGGATAAAAAGAAAACTTGGCGGGAATTGACTGAGGCATTAGCGGACCACACAAAAAAGGTGGATGGACCAATGTGGGCTAAAAAAGTGTTGGCAAAAATAAAAATGGGCCAAGAAACTGTGACTGAGTATGCAAATAAGATAAGGGAACTTGTGGAACAATCTTCCCCTGATCCTGCATATACCAAGGATGCCAGAGAGAATGAGTCAATTCACTACTTTTTAAACGGATTACCAACATCCCTAAAGCGAAAATTATTTTTTATGGATAAGCCGAAAAGCCTTATCGAAGCAATTTCTCAGGCAAAAAAGGTCCTTCAGTTAAAGGAAGAACTTGAAAATGACGAGAAAGGTGATGAATTTAGACATCAAATTGCGGAGCTAAAAGAACAAATTAATGCAATTTCCATAAAAAGTAAAACAAATGAAGAAGGAATAAACAGAGAATTTGTAAATTCAAATTACAACAGAGTGAGTGATTACCGTAGGCCAATCAGAGGAAATTGGCAGCAAAACCGAAATTATACGAGAGGTGGATATAGCGGTGGATTCGTACCAAGAAATCCAAATTTTATCCCGCTTGGTCAAAAACGAATGTGGAATGGAAATAATTCGAATTCGAACCGATTTAACCATAATGAGCCAAGGGGAAGAGAATTCGGTAACAGAGGCAATTTTCAGAATAATCGTGGTAATTTCCGAGGAACTGGTAACGAAAAACAGAGATACCGAATAAACATGGTGGGAGATGAACAACCACAGTCAAGTTCATCGAGACGTTCTCCGACCCCGACTTTTACATTTTTAACGGTTTCAATGGTTTTTGCTGTTCTGTTTGGCACTTTTAGTCTATCAAGTGGACAATACCAAATTTGTTCTGAACGTGTTCAGACAACCCCAATTCTGTTACCAAATATTACGGATTGCTCCATTCCAAAATACCAAAAGGCGGCGGAAAATAAAATAAGCTTGTTTTTGCCAGTGCGTTTACCTAAACAATTTGTTGTTTATAAATGCTATCAGAAATTGACCAAAATATGCACCGGAAATTTTTTGTTTTTATGGAAAGGAGTAAATAGCCAGGAGACAACGGTGAGGGGAGTGTCTCACGAAACTTGTCAAAAATTTAAACATAAAATGGGCGGCTCAATGAATCGACTTAGTGAGAATCTTTGGGCCACGGAAAATCCAGAAAAGTTGACATATTCCTGGACTGGCGAACAATGCGAAACAACCGTAAATGACTTTTTGGAAGAAGGAAAAGGGGGAATTTTGGACTTTTTCCTAGTCACTTCTTTTGGGCATAATTTGAATCCGTATAAAAATTGGGAAGAATTGCCAAGAAAAACATTCATTTGGGAAATTCCTGAGCCAAATGAGGAATATTGGGCTACACATTTTTCGGTTGGCGAATTCAAGGCCGAAATAACAGAAAATGCAGTGGTAATTGAAAGTGAGCAAAGTGTATTTTATTTCGAAAAAGAGGCTACTGACGAAAGGGAGGGCATAATCGGTGTCCCCGAAAATGCCTATAAAATGTCAAACGATGCTTTTATTGTCCTAAGCAAATCGGAAATACGGGAAAAACGAGAAACACCTAAAATTGAGCCGAAAAGAAAGGAAAGGCCGGTAAAACAGGAAGTTCAACTGAAAAGTGAAATTGGTAAAAAGGAAAATGTTTTGAAAACAAAGGAACAAAATGCTACAGTATCTGTTTTACCAAAGAGTACTGTAAAGCTGGTCAAGGACAGCCAACAAAAAATGTCAAATCCAATTAAAATCTTACCTCAAAGTACTCAAAGTACAGTAACCACAACTTATAAACCTCAAGTCAAAATCTCCACAACAGTAATGCCTGTCACTAATAGAATAAGCACAACGACAAGCACCACTCCTAAGCCAATTACTGTTCAAAGGGTTGTAACATCAACCAGTCCTCCAAATGCTAATGATGATGGACATTTTGAGACAATTTCAGTAAAAAGGCCTCCGAATGAGCAAATTTATCAAGCAAAGGGAAGAGAGTTTAAAATTTGGGAAATCTTTGTGAAAGCACCACGACTAAAAAGCCTATTACTGTTACTGTCACAAAAGTTGGGACGAATATTCCAAAAAATTTGACCGTGTCTAAACCAGTTAAAATTCACAAAATTGAAAGCCCGTTGGTATCAACTGCGACACCAACAAAAAGTCTAACAATTACACCAAAACCCAAGAATGGAGTTAAAAAATCTAATTTTGTGCCTGAATTCAAAAAAATTGTTACCACGGCCGTAACCACTTCAACGGTAAAGCCCATGGTAACTAGTACTCCTGTTTCTACAAAAGTCACACAAAAAGCGAGTGAAATCCCAGTGTTGCCAACGGACAAAATAAATACAAGTTTAATGATTGACCCACGAATTAATTCGAATATTCTTTCGGCATTAGAAAATGTCACCGAAGTTATTAAGTCAGAATTGGAAGAGAACATTGAGACTGAATATGAAACGGAAAACGAGACCGAGACACGTACAGAAAATAGTTTGAAGAATGAGAGCCTTGAGGAAATGGAAATGAATTTTGTAAATGAGGAAAATGATGGGAGTAATGAGGAAGAGTATGTTCAATTTGAAGTGTTAGAAAATGACAGAAGAAAACGGACAACAGTGACCACGCCTGATGCGCAATGGCTCAAAAAAGTCGAAAAAAGTAAAAAAAGGGGTAAAGCGGGACAGGAAAATAAGAACATGAACACTCGCGTTAATTATGCGATGTACAGATTGGACGAAGCCAGAAAGCAACAATATGATCAGATATATATTCAGGCATGTGAGAGTACTAAATTTCAAATGCAATTGGCAAGGGCAATCTTACAGATAAATCCAAATGAGGGGGTTAGACGAATTTTTGACAGAGATGATTTGGTCGCGCATTGGGAAGGTGATAATTTGGAAGTTGGATTTTGCGCACCACTAACACCTGAAAAAATATTTTGGGACAAAAAAATTGGTAATGAGTGTTACGAATGGACACCAGTTTTTGCAGAAAATACAGTATTTTTTATTAAACCCGGCACAAGAGAGTTGAGCATCTTGGGAAAAAAGTCGGAATGTGTGGAAAATGGCAGTCCAAAGGAAATGCAAAATGAGACTCAAAAGGAAATAATACAAAAAATGGGTGAAAATATTGAGAAAATACGACCCAAGTACCGAAATATACAAAATCCGTTAATTTTAAAAGCCGGAGCACTTTTTGAATCAGACAATGTGCGAATTGAGGAAACAATTCGTGAATATCGCTCAAAAATGAATAATTTGCCCACACCAACATTACGTTTAGTCGAAAAACCAAATATTACGGAAATTATTAAATTGGTTAAAAGCGAGGCAAATGAAACGCTTGGTGTGATAATTGGTAGATCCGGAGATTGGTTGGAAATAGTAAAGAAAATTCCGGAGAAAACCAAGGAAGCATTAAATTATTTGAAAGGCCTATCATATATAATGATGGCAATACCATTATTAATTCTTTTGGCATTAATTGGATATATTGGAATTAAATACAGACTGATAATATTTGCCGGGGTTCGTGCTGGGTCAGTATTAGCAAGAGTGCTAAGAGCAATAATGGGAATGAAAAAACGAAGTACAAGAGTTTTGGCGGTCCCAACGGCTCCAGAGTTGGATCCAATCGATGAAGAAGCTTATGTTCTGGATTATCTGCCTCCGAGACGGGTAGCAGCAATTACGAATGACCCGCGGAGACTCCCATCCATTCGGGTCCGCCTAAATGATTTGTTAACAGCAGCCTTGGTTGATTCTTGTGCTAGTGTATCGTACTGTAGGGAAAGAACAGCCAAAAAGGCAGGACTTAAAATTTTGGAGCAAAATGACGGAAAAGGAAATTTGACTGCGGCAAACGATTCGAGCATAGAAATTTTGGGGAAAACAATGGCAAAACTTCGAATTGAGGATAATGTGACTGGAAATGTCGGAGAATGGGAAGTTGTATTGCTTGTCTCAGTGGACGAACATTGTCCCGGTCCTTTGTTAATTGGATTACCGCTTCTTATGGATTTAAAAGGCGTAATTTCACTGGGAGAGAAAAGAGTTAGACTTGGTGATGTGTGGACAAACATTGTGTCAGTAATTGGGTCCGAAAAGCCAAAACCACCGTCTGTGGTACTTGAAAATACGGAAGTTTTAGAGCCAAGGTCGGAAAATATACTTTCGGCAAAAGTAAACGAATGCTTTCCAATGGAACAAAATTTTTTGGTCAAAGGAATTAAGCTAAAATATCCCGGAATAATTGTTGGACGAACCTTGGTTTCACCAGGAAATAGTAAGAATGTAACAATACAAATTTTAAATGCGGGAAATTCAGCGGTTAAATTATATGGAAAGTCACATTTGGCAGATTTGGAACCGGTTCAAATTAATGCATTACCAGGAGATGAAATCCCAGCAAAAGATTACATTCCTCCAGAGACACGATGGAGCGAAAATTTACCAAAATTACCGGAGAACGGACTAAATAGGCCACCATCAAAAAGAATCAATCTTGAGGGTACAAAATTAAGTGAAAATGCGCAAAATGATTTAAAGAAAATTGTGGACGAGTGCTCAGAAGCTTTTGTAGGGGATGATGGAAAAATTGGCAAATATAACGGACCGATTGTGCATAAAGTTGACCTAATTCCTGGTTCGCTACCATTTCATTGTCGGCCATATCGGTACCCACCAGAGACTCAGAAAGAAATTGAAAGGCAAATCAAAATGATGCTGGATCAAAATATAATAAGGGAATCAGAATCTGAGTTTGCTAGTCCTATAGTGATGGTCCCTAAGGCAGATAAAAAGTCGTGGCGTTTTGCGATTGACTACAGAGCACTGAATAAAATGACAAAAAAGAGAGTATTTCACTTGCCAAACATTCAAGAGTTGTTAGATCTGATGGGGGCAAAGAAATTTTACACGTGCATGGATTTACAGCAAGGATTTATGCAAATTCCGGTCGCCGAAGAAGACATTGAAAAGACGGCATTCATTTCACATTTAGGCATTTTTGAATTTATAACAATGCCTTTTGGGCTAACAGCGGCCCCGGACACCTTTCAGAGAGTCATGAACTCGTTGAGAAGACGGTTAACAGCTGCCATGTTAATTTATTTGGACGATATAATAATTGGCAGCGAAACCGAAGAAAGTCATTTAGCGGATATTAAGAATTTTCTTTTATTGCTAAAAAAAGTTGGACTTAAATTAAAATTGGAAAAATGCCATTGGGGAATGTCAGAAATACGGTACCTCGGCTTTTTGCTCAGTGAAAAAGGTGTTAGAATTGACCCAAAGCAGGTCGAAGTGGTACAAAATTTTAAGGCACCAAAAAGCCTAACAGAATTAAAGTCCTTGTTGGGAGCATTGACATACTTTCGGCGCTTTATTCACAATTTTGCGCATATTGCTCGACCACTACAGACATTGACGCAAGATAAATTTGAAGGGAAAATAGAAGAAAATTGGGGCCCAGAGCAGGAACATGCTTTTCAAACTCTAAAACAAATGCTCACAACAGTACCAGTGCTACAGTCCCCAAGATTCGGGAGAGCATTCACAATTGAGTGTGATGCTTCAAAAAAGGCCATTGGAGCAGTTCTCCTGCAGGAGAATGGGCCCGTTGCTTACATTTCAAGAGCATTAAATCGGCACGAAACAAATTACCCTTCAATTGAAAGGGAAGCATTGGCATTGGTATATGCGGTTAAGGAATTCTCGCCATATATAGTTGGGTCTGGGGTTACAAAAGTAATCACGGATTGTAGTGCCTTGACCGGCATGATGAAAGCTAAGGAATTAAAAGGGAGACTTGAGAAATATCAAGTAACTCTCCAGAGTTTCGAATTAGAGATAACTTATCGCCCGGGAAAAAAGAATAAAGTGGCGGATTTTTTGTCTCGATATAATATACCGGGAAATGAAACAGATTGTGAACCAAAATTTGAAGAAAATGCAGATGAATTTGAATTTCAGCCAAAAATTTTAAGTGCAAAAAATATTAATGAAAATTTGATTGCCAAAAATGATGGAATTTTGAATGAAAATCCGAGAATAACCTTAAAAACAGTGATTGAGGCACAAACAAAGGTAAAGGAATTGGCCAAAATTTTCTATATTTTAAAAACCGGAAAGTGTCCAAGTGATGTTCTGAAATGGAAAAGAGTTGTTTCTGATTATAGCTTGATAAATGGAGCCATTTATTTTGTAAAAGGCAAAGAAAACATGGAGAAACCTAAATTAATAATCCCTCATTCATTAAGACAAAAACTTTTTCTTATTTTCCATTCAGAGGGCCATTTTGGACTCGAAAAGACTTGGCACGAAATCAAAGAGAGATTTTATTGGGTCGGAATGAAAGAAGATGTTAAACTGCTAATTGAGGCGTGTGAAAAGTGCCAAGTGAGGAAAATTCAGCCAGGGCAGGCCAAATCGGCTCCGAGTGTCCCAATCGAACCATCAAATGGCCCATTTCAAAGAATTCATTGCGATTTAATGGGTCCTTTAAAGAAAACTGAAAGAGGAAATTTGTATATTTTTTTGGCCATTGATAGTTTTTCAAAATGGGTCATGGCCAAAGCAATCGCGGATCAAAAAGCTAATACTGTATCGGAAATTTTTGTTGAAATGGTGATCCATCAACATTCAACTCCTGAGATTGTTGTGACTGATCAGGGAAGACAGTTCACTTCAGGAATTTTTAATGATTTGGCAAAAATATATGGTTTTGAGCATGTTACTACAACACCATATCATCAACAGGCTAACGGAATGGCCGAAGGGACGATGCGTATAATGGCTAATATTATTTCGCAAATGGTCAATGAAAAAGGGAACAATTGGGACGAAATTTTGCCGCACGCTATTTTTTCATATAATGTTTCGATACATTCAGCTACAAAATTTTCGCCATTTTTTATCATTAACTTACGACAGCCAAAATTGCCAACTGATCGGCTACTTAAACTCCCATCTCCCGATGAGCTGGTGTCAGATATTTCGGTCTATACCAGAATTCAAACTGAAAAAGCAGCTAAGGCGTGGGAAATAGTGCGAAATGAAATTTTAAAAGCGCAGGAAAGGAACAGAGAAGAGAATGATCGAATAAGGAAAGCAACTGAAAGGGAATTTGAAATTGGTGATTTAGTGTTGTTAAAAAAAGAAGTTTTGGGCCATAAATTTGATCAGCGTTGGTTGGGACCAATGCGTTGTGTAGGCGTTGAAAAAGAAAAGAAAAATGTCGTTTTACAGTCAATTGATGGAAGAGCTAAATTAAGAAAAGTACACCAAGAAAAAGTGAAACATTTTAATGGACCAGCAATTCTTCCACTAAGGCAGTCAGACGAACCATTAAATTGGGAAAAATACGTAGATGACCCGAATTTAGAACAGGAAGAAATTGAAAGTGAAAGTGGCGAAAGTGACTGTGGAGAAACCCGAGAAAATGAAAATGCGCAGCCAAAAAACAAAATGGGATTAAAAGTTTCAAAGTATGGCTTTGAGAGTTCTGACGATGAGAATGATTGGAATGTTGTTGCGTTTGTAAGAGAAGACCAAAATTCTGAGGATGATGAAGGCCCGGAAATCATAATGGACAGAAATCTCGAAATCGAAATAATGCCAATTTTCACAATACTCGAAGTTTTTATTGAGGGTTCATTTACTGAAGTATACACCGGATGGAGAGACCCCGTAACAATCTCATTAATTTCAAGCATACCTGAATACCTAGTAAAGGAAAATTGGGAAATTTATGTTAATGGAAATGGCTCAAGATTTGTTATGGCATGGATTTTTGGCGAAAGTTTTGAAATTTTCATTGTCAACGAATTTGATCAAATAATGTTGGGAATTGATGCGCAAATGTTGTTGGGTGAAAGATGGCGAATAAAAACTGAAAATGAAATTGAGACATATTGGGAAATTTACTTCGATGAAAATGGGCACGAATTTGAAATTCCCAGAATTCCTGAAATCCTTTTTTCAGAAAAGGAAAACTTGGAAATTGGGTATGGACCAAACTTTGTAACTCTCCGAAATTCAGAAGGAATGATAAGTGATCAGGATGATTTAGAGGAAGGAAATGAATTTTCAAGAACAGACATTAATATGATAAATTATGTGAAACCGTTTAAAAGTTTATCGGATTTTTCAAGCGAAGTTGATGAAGATGAAGGAAATGAAGAATTAGTGGAAAATGCCGGAGAAAGGGAGAGAAATATAAATAATTCTCTAGAAATTTTAGGAAGAATGGAAAAGGAACAAATGAATGAAAAAGGGCGGCTAAATAAAGCGGATAAAAATCAAAATAAAAAATATGCGAGCCATTCGTTTTTCAAGGAATTGGACCGAATGACATCACCGGCTCCATTACACTTCGAATCCTTGACTGATGACGAAGAGGAATCGCTGAGACGATTGGAAAGACGTCTGCAGGAACAACTGAACAAAGTGAGGCAAACATTGGCCCAAGAACAACCGGAGGAGTGCCATGTGAAGGCGCGAGAAGAAAAATGCATTGAGCAACTGAAGCAACAGACGGTAAAGGATACGGTAGACCAAAAAGAAATGGCGGAAAAAGAAGAAAAAAGCGAAAAATTAGGTGAAAAAAGAGAAAGTGAGGCCAAAAAAGCCGAACCGGAAGCAAAAGAGCGAAAAACGGATGAGGATGGCATTGTGCAAACAAAAATGGAGAAAGAGAAAAGTACGGTGGAAGATGTGTTGTCTTTAGGAGATGAAGAAGAAGACTCTCCTTATGAAGCAGCGAAGGTATTTGAGACGGGGACGTCCTTTTTTGAAAGCGCGGGGGTGCGAGCGAATTCACGCCGGGAACTTGCGGAATTGACAAAAGCCCGAAATGAAGCGAAAATAAAGGCTAAAAATGAATTAGAGCCGCCGGCGCTGCTGGACATGCCAAAGGAAGGACAAAATGGTCGAAAACGATTGAGAGAGGGATCGCCAAACAAAGGCGAATTGTTTACGAACAATCGTTGGGATGAGAAGATCCGCGAGATTGAAGAAGTGAACAAAAATTCGAAAGAAGTGCGCAATGCCTTGAATGGACTTTTGACGATGCGTCAAAAAATCTTTGAAATACAGGATGAAGCCCAAGTGGCGACGAAGGAATTGCAAAAGATGTTAAGAAAAATGGAAGGAAAGGAAAAAATCGGAAATGAAATGGAGGATGAAATTGGGTTGCCGGGAAATCCGCGTGAAGTTCGGTGTTTTAAATGTGGACGTTCTGGACATTTTGCTCGTGAATGCCGTGATGCTGGAGACCGAGACCGTGGACGCAGAGTTTGGCGCAATTGGGGCGACGCTCGAGGTCGAACTGGACGTGGAACGTGGCGAAACAGCGACCAGAACGAAGTCGGTGAGGGCCCGTCCACTTCGACGTCATCAGCGCACTTGACGGACTTCGGCACGTTCTTCAATTACATCGGAGGAAACCAATAAATGCTAAGCGATCGGACATTTTCATTATTCATTCAAATTATCTTACTCTTTTTTAATCTTTAATTTCTCTATTTTTTTAATTGTATTAGTCAGGACCGGGGACGGTCTATTCGGAGGGGGCCGATGATATACTTAATTTCCTATTTCTTTCTTTATCTCTCTTATCCTCTGATAATTGTTCGCCCGTCAATGTCATCCCGGGGGGCGGTCCTTCCTTTCTCTAATCAAGACTCTTTATAAGTGTTCATCCGCCTTTTCTTTCTCTCAGTCTTGCCCGGGGCTCCCGCCCATCAGTCTCTGTCCCCGAGACCGAATCGGGTTGGGGGGTCGCCCATTGTATCCTGAACATTGGACACCAGAATAAAGACTGATTTGTTGGACATCGGAAGAGTAAGACTTTGACACTCATACCTCTTGGGCACCCCCCCCTGTCCCATCTCCATTCAGTACATAGGAGTGAGATGACAGGACGAAAGTCAATCGGATTTATTGGATTAACTATTTTTGGAATTGGACAAATAATTGCCTTTTCTTCCTTAAGTGTACATAGTGAAATTTAATTTCATGTCTTTTGAATAATCATCATTAGTAAAATTGTATCACACAATTTATGTTATGCAAAAACGAAAAAAGCATTATTAAGAATTTTTTAATTTTTTTATAAATTAGTTTTCTAATAAATTTTTTATTAGAAAATGAAATATTTTTATTTTTTAATGAAAATTCGGATAAATTAATTTGCTTTCCGTTGTGTGCCAAGGGATGGATGGCACTCATTGGCTGGCAACCAATTTGTGGTTGGTGACTATGTCACCAAAATAGCACGAAAATAGATTGGTAGTAGGCAAAGAAAGATTGGCCGAAAAACATTTTCGACCAAAGAGCGAAAACGGAGAGAAAAGCAAATGCGGGAAAAAGCACAAAAATGGATTGGATGTGGGAAGACAAAAAGTTTTTTGGCTTTTTATAATAAAATAATTTTAATTTAGCTTTTTTATGGTTCCTTTTTTTAATTAATTTTTCCTTTTTCTTTTTTATTTATATATATAAATTTATTTTATTTTTGAATTATTTTTCTTCAGCAAATTGATGCAAAAAAATTATGTGCTTTGGTTATTTAACGAATTCAAATTTCACTCAAATTTGGAAAAACATTTTTAACAACCATTTCACCGAGACATTATAATTTTGAAAAGAACTAAAGCACATTCTAATAAATTATTCCTTTGTTACATAAATTACCAATGATTTTAAAATGATTTGTTGAATTCTCATTAAATAATAAAAAGCACACAAATTTGTAGCATTAATTGTTTTTAAACATACTAAAAATTTTATACTTTTTTTAACCCTTGTCCAAATTACAATAAGAATTTTCACATTTAAAAATTAATATTTATTATATTTTCTTTTAGCAAGCCCAAGATTTTGATGGGTTTAAACCAATGTATTATTATTATTATTATTATTATTTTATTTAGCTTACAGAAAATGGGATAGCTAAAAGTGAAAGAGAATTATATTATGCTCACAAATCAGTAAGCTTTTTATTGATCTTTTCATTAAAAGCAAAAAAGTGAAAATGGCATTGAAAATATTTGTTTTATAATTTTCAGATTAAAAACTTCATTTTTTCTTTCTTAAAAAGTGATTGAGTTCGATTTCGATCACTTCTTGACCTCTTTGTCTCGATGAAAAATTGACTGAATTTTCAATTTTTAATTGTTTGAAGAACTTTTTTGTTTTTTGAATTTTAATTCATTTAATTATTCACTTAAATTCATCATCATACATAAAAAATATTTTTTAACCGCGTAAATTCATTTTTATTTGATGCAATTTCATTTTACGTTTAGATTCGATGACATAAAAATTCTTCGCTTTATCTCATTTTTGCAATATTTTAATTCGAAACACACATAATGGCTGCTGAATTTAATCATAATATTCCATCGTTAAATGTAAAGTCAGATTTCTTAGTGAGTTTATGCAATTATTTAAAGAAAACGCATAATTATTTAATTATTTATTTTTAAACGGAGCCATATTTTATTTTTCTTTATGATAATTATGTTAATAATCTAAAAAAGGCGAAAAATATCAGTTAATTGCTCCTTTAAAATTTACAAAAAAAATACTAAAAATTTCTTCAATTAGATTTTTTATATTTTTTAATAAATAAAAAAAATCACTGAAATTCCTTTATTTTAATTCAAAAACTATGCAAAATTCATACAGAAAACATTAATTACCAATATATTTCAGAAATTGAAGAAAATCATTTTAACCCCCCCCCCCTAATTATGTTTTCATTTAGGTTCTGTTTTTGTCTATTTTAAATCTAATGATGTCTATCAAACAAATAATAAATTAATCATAATTGGCAGGTATACGTGTGGAATGTGCCACTTAGTCTGAATGGCCGGGAGCTCAAAAAAAGGCTCAGCCAACTTATTGGACTGGTAAAAATATTTTGGGAATTAATTTCATAGCACATTATCCAACAGGTTCGCTTCATCGAAACATTCGAAGCAAGTTTATTAATTTATAACTTAAAAAAAGTTTTGAATTTAATGATGAAATGTCTAAAGAGGATTTTGAAACTCATTCATTCGGAAATTCAAAATTGGGTCATTTTATTTGGCTGGGCTGAGATTTTCATGTGAATACAATTTTTTCCTGGATTCTCCATGCTCTGAATAATTTAAAAACTGGAGCCTTAAGAATTAATGATTATTGTACATTCCAATTAGTTTTTTTGGAGTTCAGCCTGGACTCAAAATCTCAAGTTTCGAGAAATTATTAAGAATTCAAAAACTTATGGATGAAGCATTGACAATTACAAATTATTTAAATTTGAGGCATGGATCAAAAGGTCGGACAATGTGATCATCGAATTCTGTTCAATGGAATCGGTTAGACGCTTTGCCGTCATGATGAGCGAGGGCAGTGTTCCCTTTCTGTCCAGGAAAACGGGGTTCCATGATTTGGCTACGGTACTTTCAGAATTATTTGAATATTTGCCAAATAAATTGCCGATGCTAAATTTGCTTCATGTAATTTCATTGATTTTGTTAATTATGTAAGTTTGGCCGGCAGCAATTCTTTGCACTTGTCTATCGTGACACGGGCGTTGACATTCTGCGCACTAATGGCATGGTCTTACATTTGTTCATAAAATTCAAAACTTTCTTGAAAATATAAAAAAATTTAAATTAAGATTTTGGCCATAAATGCTTATTGGACTAAAATTTCTTCGGATTGTCCTTGAAATCATGCATAAAAATTTTAGAAATCTGAATAATTTTAAGGCTTGATTTGAGCATTTAACAGAAAAGCGCATTTTTTTTTGAACGGTGCTGGGTCGTTTGTAAGGGTATTTGGTAAAGTGATCATTTTACAGATTTTTCGAGAAGAACTCGTACAATTTTAAGCAAAACAATTAAATATCCTAAATTAAGTTTTCTTGGAATGAATAAATAACTCTTTTTTTGTTTTCTATAAGAATATTATTAATTTTCAAAGGTTTAACAAAATTAAACTAAAGTTTATGGTCACGAAAGTACAAAAAAGATTGATGAGTCAGAATGTTTTCGTTCTAACTTTTCTCTATTATTTTAAAATTTCTTTGAGTTTCAAAATTTTCTTGAAAGCTTACGAATTTTAAAAATCAAAATTTTGGCGAAAAGTTCTTAATTATGCCAAAATTTCAACGGTATTTTCTTTAAAATACTGCATAAAAATTTTATTTTTGTTTTTTGAAAGAAGAATAATTTTGAAGCTTTTGAGCAAATATGAGAAAAAAGGCATTTTTTAAACAGTGTTGGATCGTTTCATAAAAAATGCCATTATGGGCGCTTTGTAAAAATTTAACAGATTTTTCGAGAAGAACTCGTATTAACTTTTCTTAAACCAACAAAATTAAATAATCTTAAATTAATTTAAAACTAAGTTTATGGTCACCAAAGTAAAAAAAAGTTTGATGAATCAGAATGTTTTGACTCTAATTTTTCTTTATTATTTTAAAATTTCAGCAAAATAATTAAAATGATACAGAAATATTAATTTATTTGATGAGCCAATTCATTTTCGTACCCCTTGCCGCATTCAACTAACAAACATTGTGGCGGAATTTAAGCACTAGCATCGAAAATTTCAAAAATTACCTTATTTTTTGAAATCAAGAAATTTTCTGAAATTTTAATGTTTTTTTAGCATTTATTTGATTTTGTTTAAGCTGGTTCTTAGTTTTTGTTTTATTTTTTAAATGAATGATCTACCAATATTTCACAATTGTCTTGCTTACCAAAAACAAAGCAAATTTCGTTTTTTTTTTAATTTTAAACCGTCTTTCTTCAGAAATTAATGCCAAAATTTCCAGCCCCCTTCCGAATGGCAGCTGCAAATTCAGCGGAGGAAAAATGCCCGTACTAATAGCAATGTCAACGATGGCGGTAAGAGAAGAGTGCCATGGGACTGTGATTTTTTCTTTTAGAAAAACCGGGAAAGGGACCAGCAAAGCAACGGGACTTAGATTTTCAATCGGGAAATAGGACAAACAAAAAAATAATCGATTTTATAAATTTTAAGGGATTTAAAATTGAAAATTTAACTTATTCTTATACAATAAGAATGGAACATTGAACACATTGTTGGCAATTTGGAAGTACAAAAAGCCAACTAATTACAGTACCCACACCTACCGTCATTTTGCGAGTTGATTTGACAAGCCAACAGACTCAAGAGCGGATTGTCTATGATCGGAGTGAGTGACAATGGATGTTTTTTAATTATTAAATTTATTAATCAACAAAAAAAAAATTAGACAATATTTAATAATTCAATTTTTTAAAAATATTTATTAAAAGACAAAAAAAAAACGATTCTTTTTATGGTAAAAAAAGCATTTTTATCATTAGCAAATCCTCGGAACAAAAATCCTTTCAGGAATTAAAATTTTCTATGAAATAATAAAACGAAAATGACAAAAATTTATTAAATATTTTGAGAAAAATTATTTAAGATAATATATTATTTAATAATAATAAGAAATGAAATGAAATTGAAGCCCTAATAACAGCACAAGCTTATGCTTTAGCCGCGACAAATTCGTCCGCGGTGGCGCCCTCGGCGCATGGGACTTCGTCCAATTTGTTGGCGGTGCTCTCGCCTCCCGCTCCACCGCCACTAAAAGCGGTAAAACAAGAAGTGGATGTGCTAGGAGGGATTAGAGCCCGTGAACTGACAAATGAAATGGATTGGTCCCAGTCTTTACATCGGCGGAGGGCATTCAGAACCGAACGAAAAAAAATAATAGTTTTATTTAAATTTACATTTACAAAATACTTTGTAAGTTAAAAAAATTGGTTTAGTTAACAGAACCTCGTTGATGACTCAAAAATTAGGAATTTTTAAATTTGATTTTAAAAGAATTTTGGGCAAAAACATCGAAATCTCAAAACGCCTAATTACGGTTGCTACCTGACCCGATTATGGGAACTGTGACCCCCATCTGACGCACTCCAAATTTAATGGGTCTCAAAAATGCTGTGAAGAAAATTTCTGCTATTTTTTTTTGAATTTTTTTAATGGAAATTCCCTCCCTGACGAGGATTGTTGCTCCTCGACATTCTTTTAATTTTGTTGATGAATTTTCTCACCGATTATTCTCTCCCTGACAAATGAGGATAGAAGGAGAAGAAAGCTTTTCCTATTTTCTCCTTAAAAATTTGTAGAATTAAATTAAATAAATTATAATTTTTCAAAAAGGTAAAAGAAGAAAACGACTAATTCGATGCCAGAAGCACGTGAATGAATGAAGAGAGATGGCTCACATATGTACAACCAATGAATGATTTGTTGCGGCGTAAGCGTTGCGAAATGTGGAAGATTTGTTAATTTTTATAAATAGGGTTGTAAATTATATGGATTAAAAAAAGCGAAATATGGACATAAACTATGGACTAAAAAAGCACGAAATATGGACTAAAAAGCTCAAAAATGGCCAAATATGGACTAAAAACTGCCAAAATATATGTTTTAGTCCCTCAAAAAATGGATTTAAACCTTAAAAAAGTCTGTTGTATAAAAAACACTTCCAAGTTTGCCAATTTCAAAAAAATTCTCATTTAAAAAAGAAAAATCGCAAAAAAAAAGGTGAAAATATTTATTAAAAATGATAACGAAAACTCAAAGTTTTCGTATTTTTGGGGGAGTAAGTTGTAAAAGTTTCCAAAAAGTCGTTCTTTAGGGGTGTATTTTTCGTTTTTTTTTTTTTTTTTTGCATTTTCCTTGTGAAAATTTGCCAAAAAATAGCCGAAATATGGATTAAAAAGGCAAAAATGGCGAAATATGGATTTATTACAGAAAATAATTTATAATCCTACTTATAAATATAATTTAATTTATTGCTTTTGTCCCATCTAATCTTCCTTTTCGTTATTTCTATAAACAATGTTGTCTTAATATTGTTGGCCTGTACAAATTCATTTTCATTTAACTTTAGTTAACTTAAGGTCAGGTGTTTATGTAAAATAGTGTTCGATTCTTTATTGTATGAACTGGTCGGTCCGAAGATCAAAATTGCAAAATTTAGTCATTTCCCCATAGGTAATATGTAGGGTCGCTACTTTTAGTGATTTAACTATTTTTTCTGCTCAATTGTTTTGAAGAAAGGAGCTCAAAAAACGCATTTCTGCATTAAAAATTTTCGATTCTGATGTCATTATCGTTCACTAGAAATCACTATTTTGGCGTTTTGTCACTATTTTTTCACTATTTCTGCATTTTTTGGAAAATTCCTTAACAAAAATGCAATAAAACCAAAAAATACACCCCTAAGAATCGACCAAAAAATTTCAAAAAAATGCACCCCTAAGAACCAACCTAAAATTTTTTTCAAAAAATACCACTAAGAATTGGAAAAATTTCATAAAAATTTTTCCCCCAAACTTTTTTTCTTGACAAAATTTAAAAATTATGTCACTATTCGTCACTATTTTGGACTTTTCTTCATTATTTTCTCAATATTTTGGCATTTTTACTCACTATTTTAGTTAACTATTTTGGGCTTTTTCGTCACTAAAAGTAGCGACCCTAGTAATATGTAGTGCAGTTTGTCCCCCCCCCCCCCTTTTTCAAAAAAAAAATAAAAATTTTACAATTCGTCAAAAACGCCAGGCTTTTCGGGGTCACTGGTCACGAAAATGACATTTATTTCGACTAATTTCGAACCCCGGACCCGAATTCGAACAAAAAATCGAAAATCCAATTTTTCAATTTTCCATTTTTAGTCCAAAACTGTTTAAATGAGCTTTTATTGAAGCACATATGTATGACTTTCAGTTAATTTCCGTGTATTTAAACAAAACTTGAACAAAAATATGAAACTCGAAAAATTTGGGTTATTTTTTGTTCGAGTTCGGGTCCGGGGATCGAAATTGATCGAAACAAATATAATTTTCGTAATCAGTGACCCCGAAAAGCCCGGGAAAAGCGTTATTGACGACTTTTTTAAAATTAAAAGAGGAGGGGCGGGGAACAAACTGCAATACATATTACTACTCGATAAATATTAAGAATCACATGAAAAAATAAGTGTAAAAGAAAAAAAAACTTAAAAATTATTTTCCAACATTTGGAAAGTACGAGTTACCATTTATTTTATTTTTCTGAAATATGACCTAAATGTAAAAAAAAAATTTAGGGTCCGAGGGTTGGAGAGAGGTCGGCTATCTCAATCCATAATTTGATGGTTTTACGTTGCTTTTCATGTCCTTTTTTGCGCCACGCTTTTTCAAAAAAAAATAATCAATATTTTGTATTTTTCAATTGATACAAAGAAATTGCATCAGAAAAAAGCAAGCAAATAAATTTAAGAATCAACAAAGTATTTCTAAGAAAAAAGAGTGCATCAAAATATTTCCAATTGTTGAGATCGACCATTTCTCAAATATAATTTTCGTTGCTTTGACCCGCTTTTTCTTCTTCCGCTGATGGCGACAATGGTCTAAAATTAAGTACAATTTGAATTGGGTGATTTTTAAAGACAAAATCAAATGCTTTTGCTGCTCACCCAATCCCATTATTGCCACCCGTCAATTCAAATTGGACATTGTTCAAATTGGCATCCGAATTTTCGTCTTCCCAATTAACGGCCTCCGTCTCCCCAATTGGGCATCGCTTCAACTGCCAAAGATAGTCCTCTTCTTTGCTCACTCTCAGTATCACCTTTTCATTCGTCCGTTCGTTCACCAATTCAATAGGTTCAACTGGCATTGGTGTTACAAATAAATTAAATTGAATATTGTAACTGACAGAAGTGGTGGCACGGAGAAATGCCTAAACAAAATTGGAAAAAATAATAATTAAAATATGGTGCCACCTCTGTGAAATTGTTGACCCATTCGAGATTTGGTGGGCCCAAATAATCACGGCAACACAATCGCTTCGGCTGTCCATCTTTTGTCGGTGTGTGCAACCATTTGGACAGCATTTGTTCAGCAGTTGCATTTGGCTCATCATCAGCAATTCCATCGGGGTACAGATAATGGCAATCGATTGAACTCAATTGATCAAGATCAAAGAGAATTGTCGGTGAAATGAGTCGACGCAAATTGTCCAAATTAACGCCACCGGAAAAGCTCAAATGGCGAATGCTTGTCGCAAAAATGGGCCAAATTTGACGGGCCAAAACATCCAAAATCGGCTGGACATTGCTTTCGGATGAAGGCACATTCAAGTCCAATTTGGTGCCACTTCTGTCCCAAATTTGCTTGTTGGAACGGAGAAATCTGATGACGGAATGGTCAATGTAACTGAAGAAATATAAAATGCTTGAATTTAAATTAAAATTACGAAATATGAATAAGTTGAAAACGAATTTTGTTGGGTAGCGGACGGTCGGGAAACGGAAATTCCACAAAATTAACACCGAGCCGTACAGACAGTTTCGGTGTTGGTCCAATGTCCTTGCAAATTAGTATCAATTTCCAAAGCGTTAATTCCGTTTTTCCATCAAAATGTTTGTCCACCAAAGCATCGAAACGGTCGGAAAGCAATGCCATTTGGAGACCGAGTTGAGCATGGTCAAAGAAGGGGAGAATGTTCAGCCAAACGTCGCTACAAATCCAACTGAAATTACGGAAAAATTTGGGTAAATAAATTATTAAAATTTAACTCATTCATTACCGTCTGTCCATTTTTGCTGCAATTAGCACACACTTTGTCGTTAACAATCAATTGATGACCCAAAATGCAGAATTACTTTTGAAACCCTTTCCTAAACAACAAGCAAATTACCGACAACAGAATTAAAAAAAGAGGTAAATGTCATTCTACTTCTGAATTGTTTTTGTTATTTCTTTTATATGGGACAGGATTTTGAGGCAAACGCGTCGAGCAAAAAAAAATCTTTCTAATTTTAAAAATCAAATATTTAAAAAATTCTTGGAAAGAAATTCGAGCATTTTGTATTACTCATTAAATTTAGTTGATTATGCTTAAAATCTCGGGTTTTATCTTATTTCGGTAATGAAAAAATTTCATATTCAAAACGAAGAGAAGAAAGACTATTTTTTGCTTTTCACAGCACTTTTGTTTGTGGTGCATTTTTTCAAAACTTTTTGTTAGAGCAAATTTTTTTAAAGAAATTTAAGGTTTTTGGTCAGCGACGACGGGGAAAAATTGGAAGATGAAGGTTTTTTGAGTTATCTCTGTTTAGCACAGGCCCGTAATCAGGTGGTACTTAAATTTTTTTTTAGTGAATACGTCGTTTTTTGATGAAAAACAGCTATGTTTTGCTTGTAAGGTCTATAATTATGAAAAAAAAAACATCCGCAAAAAATTTTAGGTGCCTAAGAGCAAAAAAGGCTATTGTCAATGTAGTCAACACTACTGATTTATCAGCATTTGCTGCTTTTCGAGGGATCAAAGCTGTTTTTGTTTTAAGATGCTGATTTTTGCCGCTTTTTGAGAAAATTTAAAGGTTTTTGAAAAAAAAAAACAAAAAATTTTTTCATAAAAATGGCTCAAAAGCGCGAAAATTGGTAATTTTTGGTCAAAATCTTTTACAAATTTCACTCAAATTTTCAAAAAAAAATTTCTGCGGCGCATACCGACCAAAAAGTCTTTTGGAAACAGCGCGCCGCAAATAAACATTTTATTGATTTTTCTCAAAAGGGATAAACTTTCCAAAATGCTGATTTTCGACCCCAAATGCTTATTTTTTATCGTCTAATGCTGAATTAAAAATTTTTTTGTTGGCAACCCTGTCTATTGTAAACTATAAAATGATCAGCGGAAATTAACGGTGGATCAGAATAACGAAAAATGGTCTAACTCTGCGGAAGTGAATTATTAAAAAATGGTCGATCGCTTTAATTGCTTAATTAATGTCCTGCGTTTTTCTTTTTGCTCTCACTTTTTTTGCTTCTTAATTCGAATTCTTTATTTTATTTTTTTCTTTTAGTCTTTGCTAGCAAATTCAGTTTTTATTTTTGATCGAAATTAAAATTATTTTAATGGCACCGCCCGTCGAAAAAAAGAAAAAACTTTACTCCGATGACCACCGCCGCATTTCTTCTGCATTAAGGAAAGTGTGAGCAAAATTTTTGGAAAATTCAAATTGGGAATTTAATTTTAATCATTATTATTTTGTGGTTTTTCCGTAATTTTAGTTGGATTTGTAGCGACGTTTGGTGGAACATTCTGCCTTTTTTTGACCGTCCTCAACTTGGCCTCAATTTGGCACTGATTTCACCTCGTTTTGATGCACTGGTGGACAAATATTTCGATGGCAAAAGCGATTTGACAATTTGGAACCCAATCGCGATTCGCAAGGACCATTGCGCGGAAAAACCTATGCTTTTTACACATATCGGTGCCAATTCTGAGCAATTTCCATTATCCGACCGCCCGCTGCCCAACAAAATCGCTTTAAGCATTTTCACATTCAGTAATTCAAAAATAAATTGTTTTTATTCAATTTAAGTCATAAAAACATTCCTTTTCAGGTACATTGATCATTCCGTCATTGCATTTCTCCATGCCAATCAGCAAATTTGGGATTGAGGCGGCACCAAATTGTATTTGAATGTGTATTCAATTTCAACTAAAATTTGGGCTGTTTTGGCCCGAGAAATTTGGCCCATTTTTGCGACAAGCATTCGCCATTTGTACTTCTCCAATGCTGATCATTTGAACAATTTGCTTCGTCTTATTTCGCCGACACTTCTCTGTGACCTCAATCAGTTGAATGATATCTATTCCGGTGGCGTATTTCCCGATTTGATCGCTGATGATGGGCCAAATGCAACTGCTGGCCAAGCGTTGTCCAAATGGTTGCACAATCCGAGAAAAAATGGGCAGCCGAAGCGATTGTGTTACGATTTTTATAATAAGTCTGAAGCAAAGAAATGTGTCAACGGTAATAGTGGAGAATCTGGGCTCCACCAAAAATTTTTTTTTTCTGCTATGAAAAGACCAACCGGGGGTTTTCGGGGCTTCTGATCACGAATCTGATTTCAGATTTGCAAAAATCATTGATTTTATCATTGATTTTGGAAGTCATAGATTTCCTAAATTTTGATTAATATGATCAAATTTTCTTAAATTAAGCATTGACTGGTTAATAAATGTTGACTGTTTATTTTTTGTTATTTTTGTTCGATGATTATTAACCAGTCAATGCTTAATTTAAGAAAATTTGATCATATTGATCAAAATTTAGGAAATCTATGATTTCCAAAATCAATTATTTTTGCAAATTTGAAATCAGATTCGTGATCAGAAACCCCGAAAACCCCCTGGTTGGTCTCTTCATAGCAGAAAAAAAAAGTTTTTTTGGTGGAGCCCAGTGTTGCGGCTTGGCCCACAAGCCGCAACGGGACGGTTCGTCGTCCATGGTTCGGGGTGGGGGTAGGAGAGGAAGGAGAGGGGGAGGGGCTACCGAATACCCAATTGCTGGGTTTTTCTCTTTATTCGGTGTACGATCGGAGCCACTGAAATGAACAATTTACGGGGCTTAAATACGATCGAAAATGGTGGGGCTACACACAATAACAAATTAATTAATAAGCAATGGGGTGATCATTCGGGGTTTTTCTTCCTTCTGTTCGTTGGGCATCGTTGTTGCGGCCGGTTCTTCATATGCACTCGATGCGTTGTCGTAGGCTGACTCTGGCTCCCTTTTTGCCTTTCCATCGGACGACATTTGCGTGAAAAGGTGTTGCCGCCGTTTTCTCACTCCATTTTGCTCCTTTTTTGCCCTTTTTGTCCCCGCTCCCCTTCATTTGCTTATTTCGTTGAAACTGTCCGACTATCGGACAGTCGCAGCTCGCTGAGCTGCGACACCAGATTCTCCACTATTACCGTGTCAACAATTTCAAAGAGGTCAACATAAGGGTACTTGTACAGTTTACACCCCGAAAAAATTTTTTTTTTAATTTTCAAAGGCCATGAAAGTATGTTTCCAACGGTTTTCAGGGTCGCTGATCATGAATCCAGTATCCATTTCGACCAATTCGGAACCCCGGACCCGAACTCGAACAAAAAGTCGAAAATTCAAATTTCACATTTTTGGTTCAACTTTGTTTGAATACACGGAAACGAAGTGGAAAGTCATCATTGGTTCAATAAAAATATTTAAACAATTTTTAGATCAAAAAGGTTAAATTTGAAAATTTAAAATTTCGACTTTTTGTTTGAGTTTGAGTCCGGGCCTCGGAATTGGTCGAAATGTATGCCATATTCGTGATCTAAAGTCTACCTATTTTTGCAGTTTTTAGATTGCATCCCTAGCCATAAATTGTTTTGTAAACCTGACCTTGTTTTTGATTTTTAGGCATTTATCCGTGCCACAACTTCTGCCACTTATAACATTGCTTTTTCACTGCACACTTCAACGCCGATAATTGAGCAATTTGAATTGGTGAATGAACGAACTCAGGAAAAGCTGACACTGAGCAAACAAAGCGAAGATTTATGGTTTAGCAGATGGGTGATGAAGCGATGTCCAATTGGGGAGAAGGCGATGACAGTTCAGCGGAAGGATGAAAATTTGGACGAATTGAACATGTCTATTTTGAGTTCTATTTTCATTCTGTCGATAGTTGCATTGGGTGAGCAGCAAATAATCATTTTACATAAAAAAACTCATTTTATTAATCCATCGGTACTTTTCTTGGAAGCTGACCCAATTTAAAAAAAAATAAATAAGTGAGGAGCCTTTAGTTGTTGCCCAGTGATCATAATGTAATTGATATGCCTAATCAAATTTCTTTGAAAACCAATAGCCCCCCCCCCCCCCCTCCTCTCGTTAAAACGAGAAAAGACCCAATGGCATTAATAGATATTCTATGGAACTATGAGCACTTAAAAATTTTGAAATTCTGAGTTTTTTTAGACCATTGCATCCATTAACGGTGGAACAGAGTAACTAAAAAATGCTCTATCTCTGCGGAAGTGAATTAATTTAGAAATGGTCGATTGATTTAATTGCTTAATTGATGTGCTGCTTTTTTGTTGTTGTTGCTTTCATAATACATTTTAATGTTTATCTTTTTGTGTGTATGGCTGGCATCGCTTATGACTAATTTTTGAACAATTTTGAGTTTGGGCTCTATGATTAATATTTGCCAATTTTTTTTCTGAAGTTTCTGCATTTGATAGGTTAATAGAAAAAACCACCATGAATTAATTCGATAAGGAATTTGTTTTTCCAAAAAAGTTTGATTTGTAGCGACGTTTGGCTGACATTTTGGTGCTGGCTTTCTTTGAGATTTTTCGAAAAAATGACCGACAAAAAAGTTATTATTAAAATATTTTTATTTTAATTTTTTTTTATAAAATAGAAGATAATTTTTTGATTCCACATACAATAAGTATATGTGTAATTATAATTAAATTAACAAATTTTCGAATTGTTGTTTTATAAAAAAAAAACCTTTTTTTTAAATATTATTAATTGTCATAAAATTAAGTATTTTTTAAAAGTCTTTTGAGAAGATGATTTAATTGTTCGTTATGAATAAAATTTCAACAATTTATGATTTTTTTTTTCCTAAAAACGCAATAATTTATAAAGAGCTCAATATTTTATTTGATCTATATCTGATTTTAACTTTCTCAAATGATTTGAAAATGTTTATTTAAAATTATGAAAAAATAATAATTTATTAAATTTATTTTTTCATAGAATTTAAATTATTTATATCAGAGGAAAAAGAATTATTTTTTAACTTAATCTTTCACTTTTTCTCATTCATTATGTTTTAAAAATTTTATTATTACATAATTTGATATAAGTTTTCATAAATATTAGTTTATTTGAGTATTTAGTTTGTACAATATTTCTTCTTTTTTTTGTATTTGTCATATTTTATTATTTCATCACATTTTCTTTAATTATCTTATTTTTACGAAGTCCAAATTGTAATAAATAGCGAAAATAATCAAAAGATAATTTTGATTATTTTAAAAAACTTTATTCTATTTTTAACAACATTGTTTTAATTTGTTTAAAAATTTTGTTATAATTTTTTTCAATAATTTTTTTTATCTATTAAGGTAAGTTTATTTCTTAATTAGATAAATATTTTGGAATTTTTATTAATTTATTTTTGGGTAAAAAACTGAATTTTATTTTAAATTTCTTAAGAAAGTCAATAAGTTTATTACTAGTAAATTCTCTACCTTTATTTAGAATATTTTTTTAGCTTCAATAATTAAACAATTTAAAGAATTTTTCTCTCTCTTTTAAAAACAGTTTAATCACTAAAAATTTAATATATTTGGTGCAAAATTTGTTAACAAAATTGGATAAATTGCGGTAACCGTTGGACCCCCCCCCCCCCCCCCCCCCTCATAAAGGTAAAATATCCATCATAGGCCTCAGACTCAAAATTACATAAAAACACTTTATAGGTTTTCTTAGGTGCTGAAAACGCCTAAACTATCAAAAAAACTGCGCGGCAAAGCGTTTAAACCGGTTTTTGAACCGGTTTAAAACTCGAAAATTTGAGTGAAAAGGGAGGCACCTGATTTTACCGGCAACCCACTCCGCGAAAGGGTCATCCTAAACAGCGTAAAAATTCTCGGCTTCCGAGACTAAAAACCCGAGACTGGGAACCGAGTCCGGGAAGTGAAAAACCCGGGAAATTTCCCGAGTCGGGAACCGAGAACCGAGACTCTCGAGGGTATAAGTTGTAGCTCTATCATTCAAAGCATTCGGTAGAAAATAATACATAATAAAATAAATAAATCAAGAAATAAAGATATAAATTTAATATAAAAAATATTTTTATGAAATTACTATTGTTAACAAAATAATTAGTTAAATAATGAAGCAATTTTTAATTGCTAAAAGAATCTTTATTATTATTTTTTAACTTTTCTTTTTTGGCCACAAATAAAATTAGAATAATTTCCAGAAAATATAATTTTTTTTTGTTAGTTATTTAATTTTATTGTTTTCGTTACAACTCATTTAATCTACTGCTGATGGTATCGATTTTTTAAGTAGAATGTTTTTTTACATATGATATGATTGTTATGTAAAATTGGATATTTTTCTTTATTCTTCACTTTTTATTGTAATGATCATTAAATTTACATTTTTTAATTAAATTTATTTCAATTAATCAACATTTTGGCGCTATATGAAAAGTGGTTCTTTTTGAAATTTTTTTCACTTTTTTTGGTCAAATTTTTTTTTTTTTGTTTTTTTACAAATAATGATGAATATTAAGAATTAACAGAACTATTATGGCGAATAAAAGTATATTCACGATTTTTTATCAAAAAAATTTTTGCAAAATTCAAAATCCAAAGTCTAAAAAAAAACCATCTTTTTGAAATTTTTTCCACTTTTTGAAATGCCATATGTTAAAAAAAACAAATTTTGCATCAAAAAAAAAATTTTTGACCAAAAAAGTGAAAAAATTTTCAAAAAAGAACCACTTTTCATATAGCGCCAACATTTTCTTTTTTATTGATGATTTCTTAATGTAAAGTGTGGCTATTTAATTATAAGAATAAATTTTAATTTAGAGTTAAAAAATTTATTTATTCATTATATCTGCTTAAAATTGTTTGTTATATGAGTTAATTTTTTAGTTTATTGCTTAATTTATAGTAATTTTTATATATAATTTTTTTACTAAAACAATCTCGTAGAACTTTTGATTTTTCCGGTGGTCTTTCTTCGGGTCTTTTTATTCTTCTATATATTTTTTAATCCATTTGTTTGAAATTCATTTGTTAATTATAATTTTAATCATCAATTTTAATTTTACCAAATTTATCTGTAGAAATAATCAAAAATTTTCAAAAATTCAATTTTACTTACTTTTTATTAATTTATATACTAGAGATACTAATTGCATGAATAGTTTTTTTTGCAGCATTCATTCACTCTGCATTGGTGTAATAGTTTGGTTTAATCTTTATGAATTGTAAGTTCATCCATATGGCATTTTCTTGAACATTTTCACACATTTATATATTTTTAATAATATGCTGTACGTTTATTTTTACTTTTATATTTTCAATATTATATACTTATTTTAATTTTTCTCATGTTTTGAATAATGAATTTAGTTTTAAGATCTCCATATTTTATTTGAAATAACGAAATAATTATTTTAAAAGTATTTCATAATGATGATTAATTTTATTTTACTTATATTCTCGTCGTAAAAACAGATTTCTTTGTGACTTTCGGCTTTGCCTTCCCTTTAAAATTTTTGTTCATTTTACTTTTGTTTTATTTTTTTTATTTTACAATATATGTATTTTGAAATGAGCATTTTGTTCAATGGTAATTATACAATCTATTAAATTATTAATGTTTATAGCAAATAATTATTACAATAATTTAGTGAATAAAATAGAAATGCAATCGCATCAATCGGAACAGAAAAATATTTAATTTTTTAGGAAAGTCCAAATACTATAATAAATAGGGATCGTTTTTTTATGTAAATACATTTTTTTTTCCTGGATTCTCCATAGCCTACCTAATTAGTAGGAAAAACACTTTCTTTTTTGTGTTTGCGAACAAAAGTTGGGACTTTTATTTACATATTTTTAAATATTTTCGGATTTTTCTACATATTACATATGTACATATTTTTATACATATTTTGGACTTTTTCGCATTTTTTCGTACATATTTTGCATTTTTTGAGAATTTTTAGGGATACCCTCAAAAATATCCAAAATTTCGCAATTTTTTTCAAAAATTTTGAGAATTTATAGAAATTTTTTGCAAAAAAGCAAAAAAATTTTTTGAAAATGTGCCCCAAAAATTAGTTTTTAAATTACTAAAAGATAATTTAAGCCTATTTAGGTCATTTTTTTGGCAAATTGTGCTTATTTCACCCTTTAGAAAGAATTATTTTCCAAAAAATCACCATTTAAATATTTTAGTACATATTTTTGGATTTTTGTACATATTTCATACATATTTCAGTGTTTTTTATACATATTTTATTTACATATTACGCGATTTTCTTACATAAATAAAAGATCCCTAATAATAAATAAAAATATATACGAGTAGACAAATTATTATTTTTTTATTATTCAAATTTAAATAAAAATTTTATTACTTGACAATATGTACAAAAAAATTATGAGTAATTTATTATTAAAAAAATTATTTTATTCCTTATAAAGAAGAAATTAATAATTTGTTATAAAAATTAATTTCAGTTAATCAATTGTTTATTTATGGTTTTTTCCAAAGAGCCACAAAACAAAATTCATCCAAAAATGCATAACGAAATATCTAATAGTCAATTTCTTAATATTAAGTATTATATTGATATTTAATTGGTTTTTTTTTTCATTTACATAGAGATTTTATGCATAAAATATTCGAATTTTATTTATTTTAAAAGTAAAAAGAAATTTCAACATTTTTTCAGGTACAAAGCATTTATTTTATTTTATTTGTTTTTATTAATTCGCCGACTTCGTTTCTTTTATTAAATTATTATATCAATTATTCTTGTCCGGTGCTGTAGTTTTTTGTATGTACGGTTGACGGTCGCATTTGGTTGTTAAACTTTTGTATTATTGTTTAATTTTGTTAATTAATAATTTTATTATATTAAATATAAACTTTTGTATTATTGTTTGATTTTGTTAATCAATAATTTTATTATATTAAAATATTTTTCATTTATTTATTTACAATGAAGCAAAAACCAAACAAAAGAATAAAGTAATGAATTTAAATGTTTAAATTAAGAAATATTTATACTTTTATATTGAAATGAATATTCTAATAGAAAAATTAAATTTATCAATATAAATTGTCCAAATTTCAACAAAATTCTTTATGGTAATTTTCGAGGCAATATTATTTAATTTAGGTTTTCGATTTGTAGATAAATTTTTAATGATTACTTTAATCGGAAAATAAGTTTTTTTTTAAATTTTTGTCATTTTTTGATGGTTTTTGGCAGTTTTTAAGGCATCTTTTTACATAGTGCATATTGGCAATTAAAACTTTGTTTTTAATATTACTTCTTTTTCATTTATACTTTTTCATTGAGTGAGTTTATAAATTAAAAAACTTTTACATCGAGTGAATTCCCGATAAAATAATTAAAAAGATGTTTAGATACAATGAAAAATTATAAAATTTGTTAGCTGATAAAATTATAATTTGAGTTTAATTTTCAAACATAAAATATTTATTTAAGTTTTTATGAATATGACTGTTCCAAAAATAAAATTACAAAAATAAATATATTTATTTAAATGATAGAAATTTTTTATAACTAAAGCGAATAAATCTAAATTAAAAGTATATCAAAAAACAAAACAAAAAGTATATAAAATATATTAAATAACAAATAAAATGAACATAAGTTCTTTTTAAATATAAATTGTTACCGATCGAATAAATAACAGCGAAACAAAAATAATAATTTAAATCATATTTTTATAAGCATTATTATTTAAAGTAAAAGTCTTGATAAAAATCAGCATTTTTTTTTTTAATGTTTCTTTTTGTTCGACCGTAATATTTTTCAAGTTTTATACCTTTTAAATATTTCAATGAAATTAAATTTTATTTGACATAGCAATATATAAAAAATTAATATAAACATATAACCACGCATGAAATAATTAATCTTCAATATAACTGAAAAAACGGATATTAAAATCATTAATAGCTAATGCTGTTGTATTGAAAAAAAAATTATTATTAAATAAAAATAAAAATAAACAGAAAATATGAAAATATTTATTATAGAAAATAAATGAAATATTTAAATGAACAAAAAATATTTAAGAATGATTAAATTTAAAATAATTATTTAAATAATTCAAAAATTAATAATCCAAACATTTCATTTAAATTTATTGCAATGCTTTAATAAATTTTACAAGAAAAATTTAATGATTTGGAAATAACCGGACGGGATCGAGAATTATTTTCTAAAAAGAAGAGTAATGAAAGAAAAAAAATTAATAATATAAAAGTTTAAAAAATATATTTTGAGTTTTTACAATCCATAAAAAAGAAGAAATATTTATTTAATATAAAAGTTCAGAGAAATATTTAAAAAAATAAATTTAGATAAAAATAACGGGTAGATTTGCTATAAATGATTAGAAATTGCATAATGAGTGTCAATTCTCGAGGAGTAATTTTAATTAGAATTTTGATTGGAACAACGAGAACATCATAAGAAAGAGCCGGAAAAAGAATATTGTAACAATAGAAAGAGTAATAAAAGCGAGGTAAAAATGATAAAGTAAAAATTTTAATAAAAAAGAATTTATACAGAGTTTTTAATCCAAAAAATGGGTGTCAATTCTCGAAAATAAAGATAAAATAATTTTCTGATTTTCAATTTAATTAAGAAATAGAAGCAGCTGAAAATAATTTAAAATATTAAAAAAAGACAAATATTTTTAAAACTTTAAATCTTATTAATTACTTAAAAAGTTAAACAATCTAAAAAGGACCGACGAAAAAGTTATTAATATTTATTAAAATTATAGAATTACATTCCAAAAAATAAACGTTAATTTCGTGATCAGCATAAAAAATTAACTTAGAAAAATTATTAACCTAGAAGTACAACAAAGCATTCATATCTATAGATTTGAACTCAAATGAAAATAAAAATAAAAATGAAAATTATTAAATTTATTCTCTAAAAATCTAAATTTACATAAATGTTTTTAAGAAAAAACGATTTTTAACCAAAAATTTTCTGACTAATATTAAATAAAACATTTCACTAATTATTATCATTTTAACAATTCATATCATAAATATAATTTTTTTATGCTTTTAAATATTTTTATAAAAATATTTTTATAACTTTAGAAACAAATTAATTGGGTATAAAAATCGTTAAAATTCTTTTTAAGAAAGGAGCCCTAAAAACGCAATTCTGCGTTGAAATTTTTCCATTTGGATCAACTATCGGTCACTAAATCACTATAAGAATTGAAAAAAATTTTCTCAAAAATTCGTCCGCTAAATTTTTTTTCTAAGCATCATTTTTAGTTTAAAAATGTCAATATTTGCTAAGAAATTATTAGAAAAGAAATGCACCTCATTTGCAACTGCAATCAGTGAATAAAATTATTTTTTTTTGTTCAATTTTTGGCTAAAAATTATGTCATTATTCGTCATTATTTCGCACTTTTTGTAACTATTTTGTCAATATTTGGCATTTTTACTCACTGTTTTAGTTAAATATTTGAGATTCTTCGTCACTAAAAGTCGCAGCCCTAATAATTTAGATTAGAAAAACATAAATAATCATAACAAAATTTTTTTTACATAATTTGGATTAGTATAGTCAACCCCCCTTAAAAAACGGCACAAATGATATACCAATCGATTCGTCTCGACGAGCTATGCAAGAAAAAGTAGGTCTCGAATTGCGGAAATGCCAAAAAACCGGTTTTTGAACCGGTTTAAAACTCGAAAAATTGAGTGAAAAAGGGGGCCCCTGACCCTTTAAAACGGTCAAATTTGGTATCATTCGAAAGCTCTTGATCAGCTAAGTCTAAAAAACAAGGTATAAATTAGAACTATCGAGTATTGCGCTAAAAAACCGCCGCACACTCGACTTTTATTTGATATCTATCTACCAATAAAAATTTTTATTATTATATAAAAAATTATTAGTTAAATAAGATATCTGCATAATTAGGTGAAAAGGTAATTTATGAAATTATGCAAAGAAAATGGAAATTTTGTATTTACAAATAAATAGTGTTATACAGCACAAAAGCATATTATCAACGTAAATGTTGGATATTATTTCTTGGGAGATTGGGGACGACGATTTTAAAAGAATTAAAAATTGGTGGTCCGGCCTTGGAATGGCTAAACAATTCTCCAAACTCTTGGCCTTCTAACTCGGAAATAAAACAATTTAATTCAAATGAAATAAAATATATATAACAATGCCCTTCCGCCCAGTCCAATTTTAATTTTTTTTCACTTGGTTTATTAAATATCTATATTATACAAAAAATTAGTAAATTATTTAAAATATTTTTATTTTATAAATTCATATTTTTGGAGTTTAGTTCAGCAAAATTTTAATTGTTTATTTTTGCAATTCTTTTTGGTCTTTTGTGTTACACTTTTGATTTAATAGTATATTTGTTTTTATTTCTAACAATATAATTTTTTAAATGTTTTTTATTTTGATAATTGGAAATAAATCATTTTAAAAATATTTGGGATTGTTTGAGAATAGAATTTGTGCTATAAATTGATAAAAATGATTAAATTATCTTGCATAATGCAAAAAAAAAAAACTCACCTTTCTTGAAGATTTTAAATTTTATTTTTGTTTGTCCGTATTTTTTAATTTATTGTTCTAAATTATTTAATATATATTCAATGAGTAATAAAATAAATGTAATTATTTAGTGTATTTTTTTATAAATATCAAGAGAAATTTTTGTTTCAAATAAATTGTGTTGAAGAATTTATTTTATAAATTTAATGTTGAACAAAATAAATAAATTTTATATTATTCTATTTAAAAATATTATTATCAAAAAAGCGGGCACTTTTTATTATTATTTTTATTTGTAGTTTTTTCAATTTAAAATTATTTATGCAATAATATTGCGTAGCAAATTTGAAATTTCAAAATAGATTATTTTTAATCAAAATGTAATTGACGATTAATTTATTAAAAATGTGATTTATGAATATTAAAAAATAATAGTTAATAGATCTAATTGTAAGAAAATATACAAAAAAATGAATATATACAATATTCTTCTTAAAAATTTTCGATGCTCTTTGTTTTTTTGTTCTATGTTTATTTTTTTTAGTTTTGGTAATGATATCAATCTTTTTTATTTCAATTACAATTTTTATTATTTAGAACATATTATTTTTTAATTTAAAATATTATATCAAATAGAAAAAATTAAGAAAATAACAAATTAATTTTGATAAAACCACTTTTTTCAATTTTATTTATCAGTAACTTTTTTTTTTGTATTTTAGGTTTTGTATGCATTAAAAGCCATTATTCTCATCGAGTTTATATATCCTCTAATATTTTATTTTTGAAATTTCAATATCTTAAGCGAAATTGTGAAATAATCCTAAAAATCACAAAATGGGAAATTGGGCCTACCAAAGTTTAAGTAAAATTTATTAATTTTTAAACGAACATTTTTAACAAGATGAGCAACAAAAGGACAAAAATAAATATTTACACATTTCTTGGTTCATTTTAATTTAGTATTGAATTTCTGAATTTTTCCGGCGATAGATGATGGTGACTCATGGGATTACTCTTTGAATCTTTATTAAAAACAATTTGGAAATGAAAATTGTAAAAAATTATACCATTATTAGTATAAGACAGCAAAATTATTTTTTTGTTTTGTAAATTATTTGATTTATTATTATTTATATTTTAATAAATGAATAACAAAATCATGTCATCTTATTTTCAAAATCTCATAAAAATATTGTTTCAAATTTTTTTAGATAATAAAGCATCAATTTTATTTATTTTTTTAATTTTTTTTTTTACTAATCCGCCGTCTCAGTTTATTTTATTATTTGATTTAACTGTTTTTCTTGTCGAATGCAGTCGTCTGATAACACCTGGACGGACGGTCTTATTTTGTTGGTGATTATTTTATTTTAT
Organism: Heterodera schachtii; assembly: GCA_023374025.1. Lineage (NCBI taxonomy): Eukaryota > Metazoa > Nematoda > Chromadorea > Rhabditida > Heteroderidae > Heterodera > Heterodera schachtii. The sequence goes on from SIJG01000237.1 coordinate 58,393, forward strand.
TTGTTTTTAGTGCCGTCTAAGTTTATTTATTATTTGTAGATATTTTTCTTGTCGAATCGAGTCCTAAGATGGCATTTTGGCGGCTAATTTTGTTGATGTTAACTTTTTATTTATTATATGTATTTATTTTGTTAAAGAAATTCTTTTAATATTTTTAATAAAATATTTTTTCATTTATCTAGTTTTTACAGATAAATATTACCGAAGCATTTGTCTACTCTCTAATACAAATTATATTGTGAAATTTTATTGCTTTAACAATTGCTCTCATGACTCCGAATCCGATTGTTGTTGATGTGCGTTACATATTAAAAAAAATAATATTTTCATTGGCTTTTAATTCTAATTAAAACAATATAAAAATAATTTAAATAAATTAATCCAATAAAATATTTGTAAAAATATTTAAATTACAATAATTTTCAGTTTAATTAATAAGATTAATAAATTTTATTAAATTAATTTCTTTTTAATAAATAATCCAAAATGTTTCGTTTTAAAAATTAATCTCCGTTATTTTATTATCTTTATTCCATTTTTTTTTCTTATAACCAAGGCCAAGATTTATATTTGCTAAAAACGGCAAATATGTACATAATATTTGCCAAAAAAAACTAAATTTTTGCTAAAAATTCCAACGGCCAAAAAGATTTGCCAAAAAGCCATAATTCAACAACTTTTTTTTCTGCTAAAAAAAAACTCAATAAAAAGAAAACAAGTAAAAATGCTATTTTTAAGCTTATCAAGCAATAGCTTAAAAAATCCAAGCCATGGTAATAATTAAAATTTGTGTATTTTATAACTGTATTTTTCAAAATAATAACCAATTTTATTCTTATAAATTTCTCTAGTAAGAAAAAAGCCCTGAGTTATCTTTGGGAATTTCATTAGTTTCTTAATAATAATTTATTACTAGGTAAAAACCAGGGCTGTTGCAAAGGGAAAAATAAAAAGCGAAAGGCGAAAAGCGAAAAAAGCGAAACCAAAATAAAAAGCGAAAAGGCGAAAGCGAAATGCCTAAAAAAAGCGAAAAGGCGAAAGGCGAAAAGGCGAAATTTTTTCCAACAATTAGATGAATTCAAAAGACTAAAAAATTCACCTTTTATTGTGCTTAACTGTTCTGTTTATTTGCTTTTATTTTTATTTCTTTTTTATCGTAGATTTTTGTATAGAAATTTATAAAACGCATATTTCATTTTTTGAAAATCGATACTCAAAAAATTTACAATTTTAGCGGTGCGCTTTTCAAAATGCCGATAGGTAGCGCCAGGCGAATTTTAAAATTAAAAAAAAATTAAATTAGAAAAGAAACAGTCAAGCGGCATCGAACTCTTGACAGAAAATAATGTCAAGGTTGCTGTACTAACCACCACACCAGACTACAGATAAATAAACAAACGCAAATTTTATTCATAAAAATTTGGTAAAAACTTTGTGTTAATTTTTTGCTTTTTCTCCCACGAAAATGCATTTGTTTATTTTAAAAACCCAATCTTTAAAGGTGTACTTTTCTTTCGCTTTTCAGCAAAAAAGCGAAAGCGAAAGGCCCCAAAAAAGCGAAATAGCGAAAGGCGAAAAGCGAAACTTGCAACAGCCCTGGTAAAAACCGACCTTCAGTTAAAATGATATTATTTTTAATTGATAAAAAACAAATAATATATTTATGTAATGAGCAAATTTAAAAAAATATGGGCCCGAATTACCCAAAAACCAATTACGCGGTAATAAAAAAATAATTAAAATTTCAAACCCTAGTTTTTAACTTATTTCTCGAATATTTTAAATTAACTGAAAAAATGCAAAATTATTAAAATTAATATTTTTTTCTCGAATTTTACTGATTTTTTTTGAAAGTTTTACTTTATAAAAGAAAAAAATATTACATTAAAAATAAAACCAATTTGTTGAAAATAAATTTAAATGAAATAACATTTAGATAAATATAAAATATATAAAAGATCAAAAGAGAAATGTAAAAAATGAATTAAATCAAAGAGTGGCAATGATAAATTTTATAATTTAATTTTTCATCAATTTAATAAAAATTATTTATTTAAAATATTTTTAAATTTCATGTGATTTTTTTATAAATATTTATTTTCCTAAAATTTTTCAATTTGCATTATATACAATGACGTTTACTTTTGATTTATTTATTTTTTATTGTTATAAAAAAATTTCATTAATTTCATATTAAAATTTATTTGTCTATTTTTAATTAAAATATAGATTATGATTTCAACATGCCTTAAAAATAATTTTAGCAATATTTACAAATAGTGAAAAATATGTTAATTAATCTATTAAAGTATATTGCATTTTTTTTTAAATTTAATATTTCAAAAGTAAATTCCTTATGTTTTTATTGTGGTAATGCTCATTTATATTATATTTTTAAATATTTATTTCCATTTTAGCCATTAATATTATAATTTTTATGTTTCATTGGGATTAATTGCCTATTTTTTAATTTTCTTCATTTGTGAATATAAAAGTACCATTTTCTTAAAAAAAAAATTCATAAATTAGTTTTCAGTTAATTAAGCAGATATCTATTTAAATCATACCTAAATATAATTAGCCATTTAATTTTAATAATTATCGCTTTTATAATAATTATTTTTTAAAATGTTTTTATTTAAAATTTATCCAAATATGAAATTATTGTTTGTTTTAAGATTACAAAATTTTGTAAACGAATTAATAATTTTTTGTAGATGAATTTCGTTAATTTAAAAAAAATTGTATTATTTTTTTCAAGAGTCTAAAAAAGATAGCAGTGCTCTTTTGATTATTAATTTTATTTTGTGAAAATAATTTGCTAGCTAAATTTTTAATGCTTTTTCTCTTCTTCTTTATTAATTATAATTTTTGTTTAATTTTGATTTTTCTAGTAAATTTACTAGGCTAATAAAATTTTAATATTCTTACAAATAAATATATTATTATAAAATATAGCATTTTATTGATTTTTTATATTCGTATTTTTTACATTTTTCATTTTCTTGTAGAACAACTTGAAAAATTAGAGAAGATTGTTTATGCAATGAAAACAAATAAAATTTTTTAATGTTTTTATGAAAAGATAAATTCTTTCAATTATTTATTCACTGAAATATTATGCGACAATTTAATTCTCTAAAACGTAGTGATTTTGTATTTTTTTTAATTATTGATAAATAAAATTTTTTTTATTTGGTATAATTTTCAATGAAAAATCAGATTTTTAATGAAACAGTAAAAAAAAATTTTAATAAAAATTACATTTGATAATGATGATTTATAAGGTAAGTTAAAAATTTAATAAAAATTGTTTTTTAAATAATACGTACTTATAAAAAATTGCTTTTTTTAATTTAGAATTTTTTTATTTCATTTTTTGTGTCGGATAATTTGACATTATACATAAACTTTTGAATAAAATTAATTTTCATTCATAATTTTGTAATGACATTCTGTCTATAAGATTGGCAATTTAAATGAACATGTCCAGCTGAGGCCACAGTTTTGAGCTGGCGATGGATTATGCTTTTTTTCCTTTTGCAGTAAATTATTATGCAAATTTATTATGTCAATTTTCAAATTAAACCATGTTGAATAGATGACAAAGTAACATTCGCTGTTCTCGCCATATTTAGTTGATTTTTTAAAGATTTATTTATTTTTATATTAATAATTAAATAATGTACGTGTTTAAAAAACTGGGTAAAATTTTAAATATTCCCTTTTTTAAATCTTTTACTGCTAATGATTATTAAATTTACAATCATTTGAATTTTATTATTTCAAAATATTTAATTTATTTTTTATTTAGGCAAATCTTTTTTATTTTTACAGTTGAAAATCATGAATTTTTGTATCTTTTCATTAATATGAATAGGATTTAAATCAAGAGAAGGATGGATAATATATATTATATGGATGTAAATCTGGATTTACTCGTATTAAATGTTAATTTTGTAAATTTACTGCGCAAAGATTAAACTAAGTTTTTTTTAAGTTATTTTTTTGCTTTTTTGTCTCTCTCTTTGCGATAATGTTTTTTTTGGCTACTTCTCTTTTTTTTCAATAATTAAGCAATTTTCCGGATATCTACCAAAAATTAAAATGATAAGATAAAATTAAATCAATGCTAATGCTTAAATATCAGTCAATAGAATTTTAAAAATATTATATATTTTTAAAATCATTTAAATTTTAGGCTAAATATCAACAAGCACTGGTCTGATGATACAAATAAATAATTATTAAAAGTACTTAATTAAATTTTGATCTAATTAAAAAAAATTGTTTATTAAATTTTGTATTAATTTTAAGTTTTTCGTTTTTAATTTATTTATGCTTTTTTACAAATTAAAAATAAATATTTAATGTGGAATGAAATTCATCTAATTTATAATATTGTATGCTTAATTATTAATTTTATAAACCATAATAATTAAATTATTTATTTTTTGTTTGAAAAAATACTTTTTTATACATAGTCTTAAAAGAATCTAAATTTTAACGACCAATTATTCGACAAGAATTTCAGAATTTTTCTAATAAAATCTTATTTATTCGCTTTCTTTTTTATTATTTTTGTTATAAAAATAAATAAATAATATTTTAAAAAATCGTTGCATATTTTTTGTGTTATATTTTGTAAAATATTTACGAGTTGGTCGATTAAATGCTTCAATTTTAATTTATGCTGGTTTTTTGATAGTTATTTCAATGGAAATTCAACCTTTTCTATATATTAATAGTTTAATCTGTCGCTTATTTTAAATTTTTTAAATTTATTTTAAGTTGTTTAAAATATTTGCACATGACACGGAAATTTTAGATAAATTAAAAATAATATGAATATTAATAATCTCTAAAGTATATTTGTAATCAGAATTAAATTAACAATTTCAATTTGATTAAATAATAAATAGTAATTAGATTTATTTTTTTGTTTTATTGTATTTAATCCTGACTATTTCTTTAAAATTAAATATTTAATACTGATATTTAATTTTAATTCTCATGATAATGATGTACATAGTAACGGTTCGCTACTAAGAATTTGTTTTATTTATTTTTTCGTAATAATTTATATATAGTATTGATACTTATATTAATAAAAATAAATTTATATAAAAAAGAATTAATTGGAAATAGCGATATCATCAATTAACTTTTTTAATTTATATTTTTGTTCAGTATCTTTTATGACTAATCGTGTTTTTCATTTTATTTATTTTTCTATTTACTAACTCACTTATACAGGGTGTTCCAAAAGTCCTTGCACAATTTTAATTTCTTATAAATTTTTTTAACTATAATCACAAGAAATCGCTTTATACTCATTTTGAAGCTCATTGTGTTCTCTAAAAAGTCCAATAGAAATTATTCCAAAATTTCTAGGTTAAGATAATGAAAAACATTATTGAATATTTTCACTCATTTTTTGGCCTAAAAATGCATCTTTTTTTGACAAGGCAAAAATTGCGGTATTTTTTTATTCGTTATAGAATTCCGAAAGGTTAATGTCTGAACAGGGGTGCGGCGCGCTAGGTACAAAATTTTTTCTTTCATACTTTTTCAAGGCCAAACCGATTCTTTTGGGTTTTATCCAAATTATTAACCATTCTGGTAGATATTTAAAAAACCAAAAAGTTCTAAGTTTTATTAGTTCTAAGAAATGTTATGCCCGAAAACAGTTCTGCTGGAGCCGAAATTTGAGATTTGGCACTTTTGCGTGACCCGGGACTTTTTTCAAAAATTTTCTTATCCGCTTAAAAATGGTTAAAAAAAAATTTTTTTTTTTTGCGTATTTCTTAACAAATTTTTGTTTTTTTTTTAATTTTGATTTAATTAGGTACCATAATCAATTCAAAAAAGCAATTTTTTTTTTTTCGCGGTTTTTGAGTCAATTTAAAAAATAAAGGGAATTTTGGAGCTCCGGCGGTGCCGATAGGCGCCGCCGGGGAAAATTTTGAAAATTTGAGTGCAATTTGTTAACAGATTTAGCCCAAAAAATGTCCAAATTTTTGCGCTTTTGAGCCAACTTTTATAAAAATGAGGTCTTGAGTGTCGGCGGTGCCAATAATTATTTCTGTTTTAATTAAAGCAATTAATTAATTGTTTAATTTGATTTATATAAATTTGATTTATTTTTTTTTTTACAATATTTCGTATTCATTTTTTTGTTTGATTGCGTATTTTTTGAATATTTTTATATAAACATGTCCTAGGTAAAAATTTTATTCTTAATAAAATGTGTTAATCTCTTTTTTAAAATTATTTACTTTCTGGGAAATTTAATTATTTATAAATTTCTTTTTCTAATTTTGTTTAATGAATATAATAAATATAGTGCATATTGACATCTTTTTATTATAAAAATATTATTTTTTATATTTATTTTCAATAAAATTTAATTATTTTTTTTATAATTTACAATTAAAAGTTATAAGCGATTTTTTGTTTATTTTAATTTTCATAAGAGGAGAGATTCTCAAAAATTTTATATCTATGAATTAATTTTAATGAGAAAATTTCGTTTTTTGTATTAAACATATTTAGAAAAAAATTTTTTTATTGAAAAAGTTAACAATAATTTAATTACAAAATTTTTTTCTTTTCTTTAAGAAATTTATTCTGTCTTACTTTGGTTATCATTAATTACTTAAATTCTATTGAGTTTTTTATAAATTTCAAAAAAATTCGCATTTTATTTATTTATTTTTTGTAAAAAAAATATAAGTTAAATGCAAAATTATCATTTTATTATTTTTTCAGTTTTTTTATTTTCATTAAGAATTTTATTCGGTCTTTTTTATTTCATTTTTTCGTTGTATTTTCTGAAGTTGCTTGATTCGTGTCGATAAATTTGCTTTATTGTGGTGTTATTCCTTAAGGTTAATTTAATTAATTCATTAAAATAGTTATTTCCATTTATGTATATTTTGTATACAGACCATTGAAGTTGAAATTACTTTCTATTGACTAAATTTTATTTTTACATTTAATGGATGCCATCATTTCATAACAGATTTAATTTTTGAATTTTTCTGTATAGATGTAATTTAAATAATTTTTTATCATTTTTTCTTCTATTAATTTTAACACTGCATTATAAATTTTTCGTAATTTATTTATTTATTTTTTGTAAAATAACATAAGTTAAATGCAAAAGTATCATTTTATTATTTTTTCATTTCTTGGTGAACTCTCATTAACACATGGCGAACATGAAATTGTCTTTGCTTTTCTTAAGGAATATTTTTTATAATTTTCTTTTATGGGTGCTTTTTTTAAATGTTTAGATTTTTCTCGTTTCATTTATAATAATTTATTATTGATTGTTACTAAACATATTCTTATGAATATCATTTAATTGTTTAATTTTTCTTTTATTATTTTGTTATAACAAAAATATTTTATTAATATGATCTAAAGGGCGTCCGCTTATGAACATGATCTTGAATTAATTTTGTTTGTGTTAAATGTGAATTATCTCATCGTGCTTTTAAGTATTTTTTTAAATTTTTTATTAAAATAAATATTCACATTGAGAAAATAAACTTAAATAAAAATTATTCTTGTTTATTAATGGAGAATCATAATTAGATTGATAGTATTTTTTTTCTCAAATTCATTTATTTTAATTATCTAAAATATTTTAAATAATTTATTAAATATAGTTTTATTATTGAGTGAGTTATTTTTTTGTTTTTTTCATTTGAATAATCATAGTGTTAAAAAATGAACTATTTTCTAATTTTTAATTTTTATTTATTATTTTCTCTCTTTTATTACTTTCATTTTCTCATTTTTGATTTAATTAATTAATTTGTTTGTTTTGATTAAGTTATTTTTATGTTTGATCTAGATATTTGAATTTGTTATTTCAGTGAATTTCCAATTTCTTTTTTAATGAAAAAAATTGTAAAGTTTATATAATATATACACGTATTATTCTAAATTTTTATTTTTAAAGACTAAGTTGAATTACCAAATAAATAAATATTTGACTTTTGTTTCGTTTTATTCGTCATTTCGTCTTTTTCCATTACATATATTATTATTATAAAGAATAATTTGTTAATTATTTAAATTATAAATTAGATAATAAGATTCTGTTTGTAAGATTGTCAATTTCATCAGTTTTTGAGGTGGCGGTGGATTATACGCTTTTTCATTGTTTTTATAGCATATATTAATGTACGTAAAGACTATTCTATTTATGTTTTCAATATTAATATTATTTTGAATATAATTTTTTTACATAAATTTTATTAATAGGTTAAAATAGTAAATAATATACGTATAATTATTTTAGATTAATGTTCATAATGCTTAACAAAGAAAATCTGCAATAAAATATTTTATAATTAAGGTATTATAAGCAAAATATTCAAACGTTTTGAATATTTCAACTACATATAACAAATTGATTAAATTTAGTTTCCCAATAGATAAATTTATCTTTAAAAAAAAAACACTTGCTTGCCTGTAATTTATTTTTTAATTAAAAAATAAAGAAATTTAAATCATGACAATTATTGAATTTTCCCATTTTGTATGATTCAAATATTGAAATCTTTATTATTATTTTTTTATTTCGTTTCATACTCGCAAATATGCATGTAAAAAAAGTTATAACCTATGTTTAGAGCAGTAATTGATTGTACGCATAAACTGAATTGAGGCAAGCCCAATTTATAAAAATTCCTCCAAAAATTTTTCATTTTCAGAGTAAATACTCATTTTGAAATGCGCGCAAATGTTTGCCTCTCAACGAGAAAAGTCGGATGGTATCATTTTTAGGGCGCGGCGACAAACCCAATAGATCCGGTCTAATTGATGAAAGATAAATAAATTTTGTAATTGCGCAAGATCAAAGAGAAAACTTAGTTCAAATTTCAATTTATTTGTTACGTTACATATTATGTTTTTAAAGCCTATAATATTTATCTCAGTTTCTCTTTTTTTTCATTTTATAACTTTAGTGATGTTTTTTTTTCGGATATAAAATCGAAATAATTTATATTAATATTTCCTATTTTATTAAGAAAATATGAATTAACAAAAGCATAAATTAAATTTTATTTTTGTTTCTGTTCGCGAAAAAAGGTTAATCCGTGCCAATAGTATGAACAGCTCAGCTTATGGTTCTACTTCCTATTAAAGATTCGAGTTTCTTCAGTTAAGTATTTATTTTCATGAATTATCACAATGTTTTTTAAGGTCATTTTTTCAAATTACATTGGAAGATTTTGTAGACAATCAAATAATTATTTTAATCAATGGATTTATATCATAAAATTATATAACAATAATAATTAGGCTATTACCCTATCTAATGTTTTGCTTTTTTTTTAAATAATATTTTTAATAAATCTTTAATATGTGTTCTATTTTTTTATTTTTCTATTTCTAATACAAAAAATTTTTATTAAATTAATTAAAGCAATATATAAAATAGTTAAAAAAAAAATTAAAAATCCAATAAAATTAATATCATTAAAAATATCAAATTTGGTTTAGATTATTTTATTTATTTTTAGACATTTTATTATTTTTTCTTTAATATTCTTAATTAATTAATTTTTTTTAACAAATTCTGTGCTTTTTCTGTTTTCTTTAAATTGTTATGTTAATTTAATTTAGGTTTTCAGTTTGTTAAATAACATTAAAATAATCATGCATTTTTTCATGAGTTATTTTTTTTTAAATAAATATTCTGTTTAAACAATTTGTTTTTTTTTAGTTTATTAATATCGCAAATACTTCTTTTACTTAAATTTTTATCTTCACTAATTTTCAGTTTTATATTTCAAACTTTTGTATAATAAAACAATTTTATTTTATTTGTTTTTAGTAAAATGCCTCATAGTTTGTTTTAATAGTTGATTTATCTATTATTCCTGTCAGATGCAATACATTTTATGAATAAGGTTGATTAACAAGCTTTCATCATCATTATCTTTTACTTAAAAAATATTTTTATGTAGAGTAAAATAGTAATTTATTTTATTTTATTAGGTAATTTATGTTTTCTTCTTGTCCAGACTTCTATTGTTGGTTGCGGTAGGAGACTGTCCAATTTGGTCGTTTAACTTTTAAGTATTGTTTGTATGTAATTAATAAATGAATATTTTTTATGAATAGACAAGAAATATTCTTTTAGAAATTGTAAACAATTTTTCTAATTTATCTTCTAATTTTCAAATGTTCAAATTTTTATTATCCGATGGGTTTTTATTTTAATTTTTTATAAAGAATAATTATATGTATATTTAACATAATCCAAATTTTTCGTTTGACAAATCAGATTGATTGAACGCATATCATAATCATATTATCCTTAACTCATAAAGTATTCTTATGTAGAAATTTTAATAGTAATTTGTTAAAATTGCTGAAACAGAATTGAAATTTTTGTTCCTTTTATTTATAAGGATTTTTATATTTTTATCAAAAATATTTTGTTAAGCCAATTTATGTTCTTTTTTTTTGAATGATTCATTCTAAAAATTTAAATAGTTAAATTTTAATCGAAATTGAGGCAATCTTTATTCATTTATAATTATTTATATATATCCGTTTAAAAATTTTTTATTCATTATTATTTTTATTTTAATAGCTAAATAATTGACATTAAAGTAAATTTCATTTAATATTTTTTAAATCAAATAATTTAATATTTAAAATAAGTTTTTTAAATAATATATAAGTAAGTTTATAAAAATAATTTAAATGTATCCAGTAAAATTTGTCCACTATTTTGGTTATCATGAACTAAAATGTAACATTTGGTATTCTGCGGAAGTTGAGGAACCATTGCTTATGTAAAAAGGATTAAATTCATTTAATTTTATATACTTAGTTTATTATTTTTTTCACAACAATTAAATTAATTATCTCTCTCGTTGAATGCTCGGTAAAATGCGTACTGACGATGTCTGCTCTTTTGTAAGTAGTATTTTTAATGGTATGTTTTGTTATTTATATTTTATTCTAAGCATTTTAACAAAATTAGAATGGTTTTATTATAAAATAATTGAATAGTTTAATTAAAAGATTATTTTATATTTCCTATATGCAATTTTATTTTTAACAATAAATAATTATTAAAATAATATTTATTTATAAATATAAAAATTTCTTTTATTTGGTTTCCATTTTCTTATTTTCGTTAATAAATAAATAAACATTTGCTTGCTTTTTCATTTTGACCTTTATTTTTGTGTAATAATAATGTTATAATTATTATATATGTTTTTTAAATTAAACACACGATAAAGTCACCAAATTTCCAAATTATGTGCCCAAACAATTTTCTTCTTATCTCTTTTTGTGTATGGTTAAAAAAATAAGTGGAAATAACTGCTGTCAAAAATAATATAATTTTCAATTTTTTATTCCTTAAGTTGATATTTTTGTTTAATTTTTTCACACCATTTTTTTTTTTAATTTACGCGCAGCAGGGAAAATTTTGTTTAATACCGTTTAATGGACTGAGAAAAAATAAATAAAAATGGGCTATCCTTAAATAAACTTAATTTATGTTAACTTTATTAAATATGTTTTTATTTTCTTTTCTATCGAAAATTTTCTTGATTGTTAAATAATAAAATAATTTTATTTATTTCTCTAAATTTTTTAGTTTTTTCCTCATCATCCTCTCTATGGTTTTTCCTAATTTTTTAAAAGTGAATTTTTGAGAAAATCCACCAACACAGTTTTCCAAAAATTTTGCACAAAAATCCCATATTTTCACGGACCCCCCTCCCCCCCCCCCCATCCGCCCGCTCTCTCCCATTTTCCCAAAAAAAAAATTTCGGAAAAATGGTGTAAAAGGAAAAACTGATCTTCTGTCTCTAAACCGCAAAAATCTTATATGATAATATTTTTAAATGTACTTGAAGTTAATGGAATTTACCCCTTATTTCCCTGGAAACCGATTTACTTGTCCTTGCAATGGGAGTTTGTCCGATCCGAACCCTGCGTTTTTGTTAAACTTAACTTTTTGAAATAAATTGTCTTCATTTCCGGTTTTTTTTTTCTTTTATATTCATTAAAATTCGAAAAAATTTAAGATTTTATCAATCAATTATTTACTCAAATACTTTTGTTATTACTTTTCATCATGGGTAATTAATAATTGTATTTGACAGTTTAAATTAGACTAAAAAACAACCTTTGTGTTTTAATGTCATTTATTGTTTCTGTATAAATTTGTTGTTGCAATTTTTTACTTGGAATTCGTCAATTAAATTTGCTTTTTCTAATTTGATGAGAAATATTTTAACATCCTATCTTTGCTTAATGAATTAATTTAAAATTTCATACAGTTCTTGTTCACGGCATCCTGACTCAAATCTTGATTAATTAGAGGTTCAAAGTAGGGTTAAGCCCCGAGCCCTCGGGGGGCAAAAAGTCGGGGGCCGGGGACCTCGGGGGGCGACATGTCGGGGGTCGGGTCGGGGGGGGAGCTCAATTGTCGGGGGTCGGGGACCCCGATCGGGTAGTGATCAACAAAAAATTTTAACGAAAAACTCAATTTTTATTATTAAATACTCGTAAATCTTCCTTTTTTCACTTTAATTATCTGATTTCGTTAGCGCCAGCAAGAGTGAGTCCAAGCTAGCCTTTAAACCAGGGGCTTCCATTTGTTCTTATTTATAAGAATTTCTAATTTTGGGGTAGCGACGAAAATTGTTCTGATTTCTTAAATATTATGTAAAAAATGTACCAAAAACTCCCAATTTTCAATTTTTGTTTCCGGCGGCACCTATCGGCACCAGGGCTAGGACGCGACCACGATCCGCGATGCGCGACCGCGAGATTTTCCTATGCGCGCCCCACCCCTGATCGTCACCGCCGGTTCGCAAAAGCTTATTTGTTCTTAAAAATTTGGCACAAAATCGCGCAAAAATTGGCATTTTTGGTGAAAATCTGTGGGCAAAATGAACTCAAATTTTCAAAAAATTCGCCGGCCCTAAAATTTGATAGCATTTTTAATAAATTGTAAAAATATACTGATTTGAAAAATATTGCTAAAGGTTATTATTTTTGTCCCTAAAATCTTATTTTTCGGCCTTGGTGTTCATATTTTGAAAAATTACCGATCGGCACCATGGTTTTGGGGGGCCGGCGGTGCCGATAGGCGCCACCGGAAAGTTTTTCGTAATTTTTAATGAATTTTATTAAGAAAAATTGTTCAAAATCTCAAAAATTTTCAATATTTCCCGCCTTCGTGGATGAATTAACTTTTAAATTTTTTAAACGCTCGGAGTCCCCAATCCCCCGAAATAGTGTCGGGGGGTCGGGGGGCAAAAAGTCGGGGGTCGGGGACCTCGGGGGACGACATGTCGGGGGTCGGGTCGGGGGATCGGTCCAAAAAGCGTCTCGGGTCGGGTCGGGGCCGGGGGGCTCGGGGTCGGGGCTTAACCCTAGTTCAAAGTTATTAATTTACAAAAAACGAAGTAATGTAATTTTGGAGTATTTTATTTGTTATTTTTTTAATTCTTTATTTGCAACATAACATATAAGTGTATATAATAAATATTTTTACAAATAGATCAAAAAGAATAAATTATTATTTTTTATTTATTTATCATTTATATTTCATAAATAAATCATTTATTTTTGTATTATCAATGATTTATTACAATATTTTAACATTTAAATAAGTATTTCATGCTGAAGATAGACATGTTGTTTTCGTCTCGCTTTTCCTTCTTATTATGTTTCATATTACTTTAAATACGGTATTTTTTTAAATGAGAAAATTTTAATAATGTGATTCAAGCCTTATTAATGAATATTATTATTATTTAGGGTTTTTAAAATGAAATCAAAAAATTATTTTTCGTATAATTCTTTTGATGCTTGTTTTATTTTATGTCGGTAATTTTTAGTCAAATCATTGTGTTTTCTTATTTCATAGATTTTTATTTAGTCTAAAATCTTGTTTTTGAAAAAACTTAATTTTTTATAAAATTCTTCATATATTTTTTTGTGAGTAATCAATGTATTTGTTTATTTATATTTATTTTGTTACAATTCTATTAAGATAAATACTTTTTTAATTAGTAATTAATAATTACTCTATCTTTTTACGACATCGGATGTTTGTCTCCGATCGTCATTTTGATGCGCTTTTTTTACTTAAATTTATGCATCATATTTTCTTTTATTACTATTTTTAATTATATTTTTAAATCCGAGACCTTTAATTTGGAATATTTAGCTTAAATAACAAATCAATATAAGGGAAAAGTCTTTTTTATTATTTTAACTCGTCCATAGATGCATGAAGCGGAAAAATAAATTTGTAAATAAATCTTACTATTATCCTCAGACACTCTGACTTTAAATATATATTTTTTAATTGTCATATTTTTGATTAATTTTAATTATATTAATTTATTTGTTATTTGAATAAATTATCCATATAAAATTCCTTTTAAAAAATACCAAAAATTCAAATTGTTTAGCAGTTTCTTTTGTTTGTTTCCATTTACAACAATTTTGGTTAGAAAATATTTTAGTAGAAAAATGTCACGTCATTAAAATATCGTAACAGTTAAAAGCGAATAAAGTATTTTTCCGCACTGCATTTTCATAAAAATTTTAAAATTGAGTTATCTGTTGAATGATTCCAAAAAATCACTAATACTTTGAGATTGCTTGTAATTTGTCTTTTAATTTAAAAACAATTTAATACAATTATTGAATTTTTCCATTTATGTATGGTTAAATTATTGGAATTTATTTTTAATATTAGCTTAGGTTTCTATTGATTAACTAATTTGACTAAATATTGTAATTTTACATTGATTCTTTTTAGATTATTTAACCTTTTAAAGCAATCAATTAGATTAAATTTTCAAAGAATTAGTCGTTTTTAATTTCTTCTTTCGTACGATTCAATAGTAATTTTCAAAAATATAATTTTTAATAATATTTATCCTTACAATTTATATATGATTAATATCATTAAAAATATTATTCATATTCTATTTAAATAAAAATTTATTATTTATATTCTTTTTTGTCCATTCCCGAAAGATTTGTTCTATATAATAACAATAACACAAAATAAAAAAACCAAATATTCTAATAATAAAAATAATTTAATTTTTAGGTCAATCAAAAAGTATAATAATATCCTTTAATCTTTCTGTTAATAACATTTTAAAATATTATCTCTTCACATTTGTTTAAATGATTTAATTAACATTCATTTTATATATTTTTTTATTTTATATTTAAAAAATTTGATTTTAAAGCGTTTATGGTGCCTTTAATTAAATTTTGCTTTAATTTAACAAAAAAAAATTTAACTTTTAATTTTACGCTTGCTCTCAATTATATATTTATAGTTTTTCTTTGTATTTTCTTTAATTAAAAAAATTAAGGAAAAAAAAAAAATCTATTTTTGATAAAATTTTTTTTTTTTATTGTTTTGTGACTTTTTCTGATCTTGATTATTTAATAATGATATAATATTTTTAAAATAAATTCTTGTTTCGTGAATTGAAATATGCGTCAGCAGCGGCGCCATAAGCTTTAAAAAAATTAATCTAAAATATAAATTGCTTTGATATTTGATATAATAATTTTTTATGCTTTATGGTATTTTTCTATAATTTTGTTTTTTAATTTAAAAAATAAAAATAAAATCAATTACAATTATTGAATTTTCCTATTTATGTATGGTTAATTATTGGAATTTTATTTTTAATATTAGCATAGGTTCCCATTGATTAACTGATTCGACTTAATATTGTAATTTTCTATTGATTCTTTTTAGATTATTTAACCTTTTAAAGCAATCAATTAGATTAAATTTTCAAATAATTAGTCCTTTTTAATTTAGATTTTTTCAATGTTTTATTTTTCCTAATGAAAAAATTGAAATTTAAATAATTAATTATCATCATATATCTTATCTGTCTTTGACATTTTTTTCATTTTTTTAAACTTGTTGAATTCTCGATGAAGTGTATTCTTCTTACGTGCGATTCAAATAGTAATTTTCAAAAATATAATTTTTAATAATATTTATAATATTTATCTTTACAGTTATATTTGATCTAATTTATTTTCATTTGATATTTAATGTATTCATAAGATTTTTTGTAATGTGCTGCTTACATCAGGCTTTATAAATAAATAAACTAATAATAATGATTAATTTCTATGAAAATTAAATCAAGCAAAAAAAAATTATAATGTTTGGTTATCAATGCTGGCTTTTATTCAAAGAAATATTTACAAATTTGTAGTAAATTTTTTTAATCGAAATATCAAAATTACTATTTATTTTCATATTTTAATATTTTTGTTTTTTTTTTATATTTAAAAAAATAAGTATTTCAAATATTATCAAATTTAAAAAAAATAATTGTATTACTGTTAAAATGGTTAATAAATTTTTTCATAAAATTAATTTATTTCAAATTTAATTTTGTATTTTTGAGCCCTTTTATTATGATTTCATTGTTTACTTTTAATATGGTTTTTAATATATAAATATTAATTTTATAGGGAATAGTAAATGCTATGTGTATTTTCAAGGAATGCTAATAGTCATTTTTATTAATATGCATGTATTTTTAGCAAAATAAATTGTGTTATTTTCTTAACGTTAAATTTTTATTACAATAAGAAAAAATTATAGTAGGAAAAAAATTCCAAAATACGGTAGGGTAATTTTTATTTAATTTTTACATGTATTTCATTTTTTTAATCAATTTATTTGCGTATTTCATCTATTTATAATTTTAAAATTAATTATCAAACATTTTTTATTTTCGTTTTAAATATATTTTTTAACCTTTTGATAATGGAATTCAACATTTTTTAAGCTGAATTTATATTAATTATTTTAATAATTCGACCAAAAATGCATTTTTTTTTTATTATCATTTTATTGTAATTTCATTTTCAATAAAGTTTTGATGGCGCTAGTTGAAAATAACGCATCAATGAAATTTTTTAAATTATCCATTTATAACACAATAGAAAAAGCGACAATGTTGTATTCTCAAAAATAATCACAAGGGCTCCAAATTATAGACGCTAAAAACTGCCAAAATAATTAATTTTTAGTTTTAAAAAACCCCCAAAATAGTTGCTAAAAATAGGTAAATAGTTGCTAAAAACTTTCAAATTTAGGGGTCTAAAATGACAAAATTATTCAAAAAAGTAAAAAATTAGGTCATACCAGTTTGGAATAAATAATTTTTAAATCACAAATTCTTGTCAAGAAAATAAATAAATAAATTTTGGAGATGAATTTTTGAAAAATTTTCATTTCTTGGGTGTATATTTTTGAAAATGTTGGGTCGATTCTTAGGGGTGTATTTTTCGTTTTATTGCATTTTTCATAACAAATATACTGAAATAATTATGACTCCGTTTTTACAGTTCTATTGGTTCTATGCAGGAATCTGATTGTGCAGAGTCTTCGCACTTTTATTTATGTAATTCAAATTAACATAATGACTATGTTACAGACTTTAAATTTTCTTTTTTTTTAATATTAACTAGGGTTTTGCTTAAATAAAATATTTATAAAAATGAAAAATTTTAAACTAATAAAGAAGCTTTTTTTAATAGGTTTTTTAGTAATTGGTCACATTATTTTACTTAATTATTTAATTTTAATTATAAATGAAAAATTTTTACGTTGACAATGTTAAACAAATGCAATTATTCGTAAAGTTGCTCTGTATTTTTTTTGAATTAACCATAAATAATTTATTTTGAGAATTGTCATTAAAAATATATTTTAAAAATTTTTCTTGTCAAATTGTTCAACAAATTTCCTTTTTCTTCGTTTTTGAGTTTCACTGGCTTATTGTTTTATTTTGTCAGAAAATTTGTAATTTTATGGCGTAATGTCACTTAGATTTTCAAAAATTTTCATGGCGGCGCCTATCGGCACCGCCGGCTCCCACAAATCCTCTTTTTTCTAAAAAATTGGCCCAAGATCGCAAATTATGGTCATTTTTTGGACAAAATTTGTTAACAAATATGTTTACTTTATGAACTCTTACTCCTTAAATACTTTTACATTTGGATTCTTTTAATTACGAAATTTTATTTATTATTGCCGAAAAATATTAATTTAATACATTTTTGATCGAAAACCCGAAAAAATAACTGGTTTAAAGAAATTTTGTAAAATGTTCTTATTTTTGACCCTAAAATCTTATTTTTTGGCCTTGGTGTTCTTATTTTGAAAAATTTTCGATCGAAGCCCTGGTATAACTTATGAAAAAGACATGAATAAAAGCTTTAACAAAATTAATATTATTTGAAAATAATCAAAAAATAAATTTTTTAATTATTTTATTTATTAAGTGAGATTATTTTTACTTATCAAATAAATTTGATTAATTCGAAAAATGTAAAAGGAAATCAGTGGGGCATAAGAAGAAACCAGATTGGACAATTTAATTAAAATTTAAATTGTGTTCAAATTATATCAATTTTAACTGTATAAATTGAATCAATTTAAAATTTTAAATGGAATAAAACTAGAAAACAGATATTTATACTTTTGTTTAAATTTTTAAAAATTACTAATGATTGATTAAAAATATATAAATATACATTATATGAACTATGTTTCTAACGCAAAATAGTTGCAAAAAACTATTTTAGAGGCCATATTCTAAAATAGTTTTTTTAGTGGCAAAACTCCAAAATACTGATTTCTAGTGATGAATATTGACGCTAAAAAAGAAATTTTTTTTTTTTAAAGAATGTGTTTTTTGTGCATTTCTAAATTGGATTCATTATTTAATTTAAACTGCCCTAAAAATTAAAAACTTTTAATGAGATTATTAGATAAAATAAATTTATCTTCCTCTGATAAAAATAATTTGCTTCGGAAAATAGCAAGAGAAACAATGTTATGTTTTATGAAAAAATAAATTTACATATTGAAATTCAATAAAAACCCATAAACATAATTTTAAAAATATTAAAAAAATTTTGAGC
This sequence comes from Heterodera schachtii, assembly GCA_023374025.1. Lineage (NCBI taxonomy): Eukaryota > Metazoa > Nematoda > Chromadorea > Rhabditida > Heteroderidae > Heterodera > Heterodera schachtii. The sequence continues at coordinate 77,392 of SIJG01000237.1, forward strand.
AAAGATTAATATATTTAATATGGATATTTTAAAATAAACAAAAAATAATAATTGGTCTCTTTATAAAAGAATTGATTGCTAGACAAATCAATAAAATATAATTTAACTTAAAACATTATAAATAAATTTCATAATTTTATAAATACCTGATTTAATTATTTTTGTAAATTTTATGTTAATAATAATAATTTTTTTTTGTCAGAATTTTCTTGCTTATTAATAAATAAAATAATTCCAATTACAAATTTGTTTAATTTTTTTTTTGTATTTTAATTTATCTATTTCATATGATATTTAGTGTTGACGAGTTGTTTAAGAAATGGAGAAATTATTAGCTTTTTAATTAATATGTTTATGTTAAATAAAATGAAATCATTAATAATGCAATTCTTTATTTTTTTGTGAATAAACAACAAATAATTTGGTTTTGAGAGTTTTAATCAAAAAGGTTTTTTGAGTTCATACACCGAAAATGAAGTGCCCGTACTTCAACGGGTATAACTCATAGAGACTTGCGGTCTTTTGCATATCGCAGAGCTTTTTTGTATTTTTAATTTTTTATTTCATATGAATCGTTAGTATTTGGCCATGTTTTTTCTAAATTTTGTTGAATAAACAATACATAATTTTGTTTTGAGAGTTTTCATCTCTAGATTTTTTTAATATATTACTTCATTTTAACTTATTTTTGAGAAATTTAGAAATAAAATATTTAGTAATTTTTAATTATTAATTCTTCTTGTCGACGTCCACTTCTGTAGGCTTTTCTCAAATAGCTGAATTTTTATTATTCAATTTATTAAACAAAGAAATTCTCAAAAATTAATCTTTAAATTTAGTTTTTAATTTCTATATAAATATTTAATAATTAAATTTTTTTTAAAAGTATAATAAAAAAATATACTTTTAAAAATTTTACTTTTTCCTTTAGTTTAATATTTAAAATTTTTACGCTTTCCTTAAGAGTTAAATGTTTATTCTGTTTTATTATTTCATATTCTCGTTGATTTCTCAGGTTGCTTGATTTGAGAAGTCAAAATATAATTTATTTTGATTTTTTTTGTATTCTTAAGATTGAATTTAATAAACTGAATTGTAATAACTTTTTATTTATTTGAGATTTGTATTCATCAGACAAGTAATTGTGGGTAGTTTGTAGAGACCGGACAAGAGGGTCGGTCGAACGGTTTCGGTTAAAAACCGAAAAAAACCGAAACCGGAAAAAAACCGAAAAACTCAAAAAATTCTCGGTCGAACGGTTTCGGTTAAAAAACCGAAAAAACCGAAACCGAAAAAAACCGAAAAACTCAAAAATTTCTCGGTCGGTTTTTTTCGGTTAAAAACCGAAACCGAAAATCGAAAAATACCGGAAAAAAACCGAAAAAAAAACCGACCGGTCCGATCTCTAATTGATATTCATATTATTCTCAGTCTTATAGACTACTTATTTTTTGCTTATTTTGATTTTATTTACAAATTGATTTGATGGGATATATTGGTTTGTAAACCGTTTTATCTAAGACTTTATTTGTTCTAAATTTCGACTGCTAAACGATATTTAGAAGATTGAATATTAAAATATTAGATATAATCTAAATTAATTTTACAAATTATTGAACCTTTTTTTTATAATTTATAATAAGATGAGGATTCCATTTCTTTTACTCTTTGATAATTTCAGAGGAATTTAAAAAAATTAAAATGTAAATTGAATTTTCTCGCTTTTTATAATTTTATAAATAATTTAAAATTTTGATTTTCATAAACTATTATAGTGATTTTTTATTTTCATTTAATTTCTTTCAGTTTTGAGTAATTTAATCTAAAGATGGGTTTTTTTCGCTATTTTTAAATTAAAAGACTTTTTATATCGATTGGACACCAAGAAAATAAATTCTCTTAAAATGTTTTACGCTTGCCTGAAGATTTTATTTTTTTAATTATATTTTCATATACTCGTTTATTTCTGTAAAAAATGCAAATTATTAAGATTCTTTAATTATAAAATGCAAATATGTATATCTTTTCATAGTGTATTGTTAAAAGAATGCAAATTTATTTATCAGATGATCTATACGTTATTCGTGTCCTTTGCCATATCTCAGTATCCGACGGTATCGTCTAAAGAAATTTCAATTTTTTTTCAAAATAAAAATTTATTTTATTTTATTTGTTTTTAGTGATCCGTCTCATTTGTTTATTTTATTAATGATTTAGCGGTTATTCTTGTCAGATGTGTGGATATCTCAAGACAGGGCGGCGGCTGGTCACCTGGTATTATTGTTTTTTGTTATTATTTAATTTTTGTTATTATTTAATTTTAATTATTTTAATTTTATTTGTTTTTGAAAATTATTTAACTTAAAATTTTTTTTTTATTTTTCGTGCTAATTTTTATTCAATTTTCAGAATTCACTTAAAATAAAATGATATTTTACAATATAATTAATAAATTACAATATGTGAAATTAAATTTAGTATTGAAATTATCAATTTCAGATTTTTTTTTTAATACTCTTGATCAATGAGTTGAGTTTTTTATATTTATTTAATGCTGCAATTTTTGCTACACAATTTCATCATGATATTTCATAAAAAATAAGCATAATTTATAATATTTTTAATAATTTTTTAGTCATTTTGTTATAGTTTTTTTCTTGAAATTGTTTAGTTACAATTTGTTTATAACTAACCATTTTATACTTTGTTGCGTAACCGGAAAATGCACCAATGGAAAATGCGTCAGTAGAAAATGCGTCACTGATACAAATATTTTAAAACAAAGTTCGGTAAACATCGAAAACGCAAGGAACTTGTTATTATGACATTAAATTTTTCACTGACGCATTTTCCGGGCGCCTTTGTTGTAAATGCCAATTATTTTAAATAAATGAAACAGAATTTTTAGTTTATTTCTCATTTAATTTTATTGCCAAAATATTCATTTAAATCTTCGAAAGTTGAAAATGTAGTTCTTATGTTCATGATCGTGTTCCATTTATGCTTTTTTAATTTTTTATTTAAATTTTTAATTTCTGTATTTCCATAATAAATATGTGAAATCGATTTGTTATTGAGACTAATCAATTTCACATTTAAAAAAAATTAAATTATTCTTTATCACCGATTCTTAGTCCTTTTTTATGATTTTTTATTTTCTTTAATTATTTTCTATGTAATAAAAGATTTTTTTTTTTATTTATTTATATTGGTGTCTATCATTTTTATTTATTTATTTATTTTTTTGTTGTTAAAATCATTCTTTGATTCATTTTGTTATATTAAATTATATTAATTTTATTTCTTGAATTTTTTTTTAATAATCATTTTGTACCTTACTAAGCCTAACATTTATTCACACTTTGTTTATTTACTTAAATTTGTTCATTTTTTGAGATTTTTCATAAAAAAGTTTTTTTTCTTTTACTTTTTTAAATTTATTTTTAAAAAACTATTTCATTTTGTAAAAAATTAGTTTTTACCGGCACTTATTTTTTATTTTTTTAAAGAATCTCAAATTGATATTTATTTCTTTGCTGCCTTAGATGTTCTTAATAATTTATTTTAAAATTTATTTTTCCCTAAAACAAAGGTAATTTTTTTTTTTTTGCTTTTAGAATTTCAAATAATTTAATTTTGTAATTTTAAAAAGATTTTCAGAATTAAACAATTAAATTTTGCTTTAAATGTATTAGTTTTTAAAGTAAAATTTTTAAATCGGACCTTAACAAATTAAATAATGCATGTTTCTTATTCTTTAAATTATCTTAAAATTTATTTATTTTATTATCAATTTAACAAATTGAACATAGAATTATTACTTATATCACTTTTTATAAGTTTGGCCCTATAATTGTTATTTATTTTGATATTAAAAAATTTTAGTTTCTATCTTTAATTAATAAAATTGATTTATTTCATCGGTTTCGTGTCGGTAACTGATTATTTAAATTTATGTTTGCTCTAAGATTTGATTATTTAAAGCATTTTTTTGCCTTTCTTTATTATTCGCTTGCTTTGAGCTGCATTTTTCGCTTCTGTCCGCGTTACTTTTTTTCAAGTTTTATTTTATTCGCAAAATTTTCAATTATGAGAATGAATCACTCATAAAACATAACGTAAAAAGTTTTTCTAGATTATTTTTTGATAAAAATATTTAATAAATAATAGGACAAATAAAATTCCTTCTTTTCTGTTTCATAAATTGTGCTCGGAATGGGACAGGAATTGTTTATAGTGGCATTTCATAAAAAAATAAATTTAAAAACAAATGAATAAGTTAATTTTAACAAATTAATATTAACATTTTCAAACGAATATTTTTTAAGTAAAGAATAATAATGATGAAATGGTGTTATCCACTTATTGTTAATTAATAATTTAAGGTTGGAAAGGAATTTTTGAATTATACACAACTTTCGGAACTTTACATCGCAGATGCTCAACGAATTAATCGCATGATAAAAACTTAAATATGAATTAAAATTCAAATAAGAAAACTCCTTAATAAAAAAATATTTTCCTCCTATTAATGGAATTACAAGAGAAGATATATGAGTATACATTTTTCTTTAATTACTCTTTGAGAAAATTAACCAATAAAAATATTTTAAACGATAAATAAAATAAAACAATTTCTTTTACATATTTGATTAACTAAGTAATAAAAAATTTCTAATCTATTTTACGGAATTTCAATAAATAAAAAAATTGTTTCGTCAAGAACAATATTGAATTATATTGATAAATTTAAGTTTTCTATTAGAATATTGATTTCAATATAAAAGTATAAATATTTCTTAATTTAAAGCTTTATTTTCATTTATTTATTATTTAATTTGGTTTTTGCTTCATTGTAAATAAATAAATAAAAATATTTTATTTAATAAAAATTATTAATTAACAAAAATCATACAATAATACAAAAGTTTAACAACCAAATGCGATAGCCACCATTCCGTACTACTACAGCAGGGGACACGAATAATTGATAAATAATTTAATAAAAGAAACTAAGTCGGCGAATTAATATAAACAAATAAAATACGAAATGCTAATGCTTTTTACCTGTAAAATGTTAAAATTTCTTTTTACTTTTAAAATAAATAAAATTCGAATATTTTATGCCTAAAATCTCTAAATAAATGAAAAAAAGTAATATTAAAAAAGTCGTTTTAATGAAAAAACTCAAAACAAAATTATTTAGAATTTTAATGCTATAAATCGACGAGCATATGAAATATAAAATATAAAAATCTAAAAAATATAATCATTTAAATTCTATAATAAATCAAACAAATTAAATATCGAATAATCAATCACATAATATTAATAAATTGAAATTAAAAATTATTTATTCAAAAAGATAATTTTAATTAGTTTTTTCATTAATTAGCCAATAATTCAGAAAAAAATATAATTAATCACGAGAATTATTAAATGAAATCAAAAATTAAAAAAGTTAAAGGAAAAACAATATAATAAAACATTGATTAAAGAATTCGTCCGTTTATTAAATATTTCTAAAGAATTCAATATTTAATATTTACCAATGAAAGTAATGTTTTTAACTATACTTTAATTTTATTTACATAACAATAAAGCATAACTAAACTCAAATTTAAACTAATCAATCTTTGTATTGGGCAATCAATACCTTTACATGTCCTCGCTAATAATTAAAAAAACATAAAAAGCCTACCAGAATATTTGTAATAAAAATCTTTAAATGAAATGACAAATAAAATTTTGGAATTTGCGGATTTTTTCTTTAGTAAAATTTTTTTGAACGTATCAATAAAAAAGCTTAATAAATACTTTTTTTAAAGATATATGAAATAGTTAAAAATTTAAATTACAATAAAAAAAATTAAATTACTATTAGCATTTCCCGTAGTTTTTATAAGTTAATATAATGATTCTTTTATGGTGTTAAACCACCTCATATTCAGACTAAGAAATTTCAAATTGGATTATTCTTAACTAAAAATATTAATAATTACTTTTGAACAATTTAAAAAATAAGAACATATGGGATAATATAAAAATGAAGACTCGAAAACAAAGTTTATTAAAAAATAATTTGTTGGAAGATTGGTCATGAAAAACTATAAAGAATAACTTTTTTGATGACAATTTTCAAAATAAATTATTTTAAGTAATCAACCAAAATACAGAAAAACTAATGAATAATTGAATAATTGCATTTATTTAATGTTAATGTTTTGAAAAATAAAATATATATTTTGTAACTACAATTAAATAATTAACAATATAAATACAATAAAATAAAAATTCAATGACACGTAGCTGATAATCGACACGATTACGCTGAAACAACAAGAATAAATTAAGGCACAAGTTATTAAAAACAAATAAATAAAAAGATGTTTTATTATTGAAAAATTTGAATTTCTTTGGACGATAAAAAAAGCAAAAGGTAAAAATTTAAATTAAATTCTTTTATGCCTAAAATTCTCAACAATAAACTATTTATTGTTTATTCAAGAATAATATAGAAAAACATTAGAGAAATTAACGAGCCTATGATATGAAATAGAAAAATATAAAAAATATATAATCAATTCAAATCTTAAAAAAGCATTCAACTTTGTTTATTGGGTTATTTTTTTATTAACAATCAAAATTTTTCGATAAAAAAGTTAAGCATTAAAGTAAAATCAAGAAAATTACAAACAATTTCAAAATAAATATTGTAATCAGATAAAATAATACATAGTATATGAAATAAAATTTATTAATCTTTGTGTCAATTCATTATAATTATTAATTGAACATAAAAAAATAAGAAAATTTACATTAAAAAACTATTAATAAAGCAAAATATTAATATTAAATAATATAAATTTGTTGTAATTGATTGATAGAAAAAATCTAAAAAAGAGACGCACCCGAATTGACCGCACCTGGAATTGCTCAACATGATGAAGTAATTATTTTAAAAACGACATACTTAAAAATATAAATAAAAATAAAAGGAATAATTATAATAAGAAGAAATACTGACTTAATGGATTTTTAAAATATAGTATAAAGAAAATTAAATTAATATTCAACAGAAACTTAAGTCAACGATTAGTCAACGTGAGAAAAATAAGTGAAATAATAAAAATTAGTAGAAAATTTATTTAAGAATATCGGAAGATGATTTTTAAAAGAATTTACTCCACTAAATTGTTTGAAGCATGGACAAATTTTATAAAAATTTTACACTATTTGCCTTTTAGTGATTATTTTACAATTATTTATTGTGTACCAAAAATTTTTAAATTAACGAACAAAATAAAACATTACTTTTCTTGACGAGATTTCAAATTTGTAAGAAATATTTTTAAATTTTTATCTAATTCATTACCAAAATAATATTCGACAATGTATTGTTCACTAAATTTGTTATGAGAAATTTCAAGCCCAAATCCATATATAATTATTAAATTAAATTAGAGGATGCGAAGAAATTTATACAACAAAATATTCAAGCGAATGAGACAAATACTAAAATTTTCGGGGATACAGC
>SIJG01000238.1:0-83460 GCA_023374025.1 Heterodera schachtii
CCGAAAAATCCAAAATGAAAACTGAACTGAAACGAAACCCAACAGAATGTTTAGTATGAATTCAAATGTTCTAATAAAATTGAGTCAGTTTTATCTTTTATTGTGCTTACATTAAAATTAATTAAAAAACATCATGCAAGATCAATCACATGGAAAGATTGTGTAAGAATACAAAAATTAGAAATAAATAATATTGGTCGTTAAAAGAACACTTAAAAAGATAAGCCTTTAATTATTTGAATTCTGTTTAATATACGACCGCACTCGAAAATTTTATTTTTTTGAATTAAAACGGTATTCTAAACAAAAAAAGTAATTATTAAATTCTATAACCCATGCTGATAAATATAATATTTTACATTAAAAAAAAAGTATTAATAAATAGAAAATTTAATCAGCTATTCTTATCAAATCACAATCCTTAACAAGAGAACAAAAAATTTCACTCGATGAATGAGAAAATAAATTTTGGAATAAACTTAGCAATATAATTATTATTTGTCAATATAATGATGAAAAATGATTATTAATATTTATTTTAAATAAGTTTAAAATCAAAATTATCATTTAAATTAAACAAAATTTAAAAAAATTAAATTCGAATAGATTATTATAAAAAAATGAACATTCATAAATATTATAATAATATTCGACCGAACTAGTATTTTTTCAATTTACTATCATTAAAAAATAAACGAAAGTGATTTAGATCGTAAAATTTTTATTTTCAAATTAAAATCAAAACTATATTTAATAATGAAATAAATATTAATTATACATAAATAAAACCAAATGGTTCTGGATTTTTGATTTTTGCTATATTCGAGCTTTTGTCATGAGTTAAATGATTAGATGAAAGAAAAAAATTTGAATATTAAAAAGATGCTTTGAAAAGATAATATAATAAAATAAATGAAACGCATATAAATCATCAAAGGAGAAAATTAATAATTTATTTCAATATATGTATTTTCATTAATAGTGATAGATATTAATATAACTGATAGGATTATTTTACATAGTAAAAATCATAAAAACCTAAAAACTTTAATAATAAAAAATTACAAATATAAAATTACAAACTATTTAAATCAATGAATGAATTAAATTTAAATTATTCACAATTTAGAAATTTGAGACAATTACAGTTACTCATAAAAAAAGACCAATGAATTAAAAATGACTATCTTTTCGAAAAATAAAATAAATAATAACTTAGACACCCATAAATAATTTTAAAATATGTCAATTTAAATCAATCTCAATAAAATAATTACTTCAAAAATTTTAGAATCAATTATAATTGAAGCAATTTCCGACAAATTAATTCAAAGCGATGAAGGATATAGATATTCTATTTTATATTACTTAATTAGCCAAAATGTAGCTACGAAATTAAATTCAAAATGTTAAATAATATTTGCTTAAATCTTTTAAATAACTATAAAAGTATTATCGCATATGCGCTTTTATTTGGTTATTATTTTGTATATTTTATTGCTCCTTCGTAGTGAAAGTATCACTCACGTTCGTGAACCTCATAAGGATTTTTTTTTCAGTTTGCGAATGAGCTATATTTATTAGTGGATTTGTAAAAAAAAGTTTCATCTAATATATCTCTATAAACGTCAAATCATTATGATTTTGTTAGATTCTATTTCTAAGTAGGTTTTAATTAAATCTAAATATTATGTTGTCTTTTTATTCATAAGCATGCATCTTTCTGATTTTTTGCATAAATATTTTTATTTATAGTGATATCATTCATAAGTTTTAATGTAAAAAATATATTTAATTAATTTTCATTAAAATACAAAATATATTTTGGTTTAAGGTTATTAATATCAAGAAATTCGAATCCTATGTTCAATGAATAAAAAAATTGCAAGATTAATTAAATTATATATTAAAGTTCAAGCACAGATTTATTTTTAGAGTGAATGAATATCTGTTAGTTTTGTTGTGATTACTACAAACAACAAATTTTTTTATTTTTTTATTTAAATTAAATTATTACAAAGTACATAAAATAAAATATGCCTTAAAGCCGAGATGTTGAATTCAAAAACTTCAAAAATACATTAATATTTTGAAAAAAAAAATATCACGATAAAAAATTATGCTGAATGAAATTTATTAATTTTTAAATTAAATAAAGTTTTATGAAATTAAACAATTATTATATGCGAGTATTTTTTTAAAGCTAATGAGTTCATAGAAATTTTATTAAATTCTGATAATGATTAATTTCTTAAAAATGGCTAATATACAAATATTCAAAAAAATAACGCAAAAAAGGAAAAACTTACTAGATAAATGAAACAATTTTGATTTAATAAATTTGCTCAAACGTAAACAAATGTTTGTTGAATTGGATAGTGCAAGAAATAAAGTTTGAAACTATGAAAACGAGAATGATATCTTACAGATATTAATCTTTAAATACATATTTTCTAATTAAATATTAAATTTAAAAAAAGATTAGATATTGAGTAATAAATGAATTAATCATTCACAACCTCCAAAATATCTTTTACAAAAAAGTGGTGAAATATTGATATACCATAATGAATACAAAAAATATTATTTATATACAAAAAAAAATTACTTTGATTTCTATGATTTTAAGGTTGTAAAAATAATTGCAGTAATTAATAAAACGTTGATTAACATAAATTTTATTTTGACAGATTTGGAAAAACAAAAATTTATTACTTATTTAGCAAAGAAAATATTAATATGACTAAAAAAGTTATATATTTGTAATAATATACTATTTTTTAAATAACCTTTTTAATATCCGACTAAAAATTGAAAAAAATAGTAATAAATCAATTAACATGAAAATCCAAAAAGTGTTTCCACATCCAACTGCGATTGGCAAGCTACATTACCATGTTCGAGAGTCAAAAATGAAAGCCCGTAATGAAAATTATAGTGAGAATTAAGTGAAGAAATTTAAAATGAAGAAATGTTAAAATTAATTAGAATTAAATACACTCATAAAAATAACTAATTATTAGTAATAATTCTATTGTTCCAGTTATTATGCAAAAACAAAAAATTCATGAAATAATTTTAACTGTAAAAAAATTAGTTTACTTATGATGGGAAAACCAAACCCTCCGAATATAAATACCTAATGTATTTAAAAAATAATTCGTTAAAATTTTCTCTGTAATCTACTATGAAATGCAAAAATAGAAAATTAATTAATTAAAGAATAATTTAGATCCTATAAAAAATTAATTGATTTATGAAAATAATTAACAATTAATTTTGAAGCGCATATGAATTTTCACAATCCAAATTCAAATCAAAAATGTAAATGTTTTTAAAAGTAATAAAAATAAAATATAATTAAACATTCATATAAAGTTAACTTTCAAACCATAAGTATATCCTTATTTGTCTTAGAAAAATATAAAATGTCCTCATCTCGTTACGAACTGCATACAAAGGCTCTGGACATTGCAAGCCGAATAATTCATTAATTAATTTAACAATAATGGCATTAAATATATAAAGTTTCTTAAAAAGCAACAATTACAATATCTTACCAATAGAATTACTAATTATTATATAAAATAAAAAGGTTAACTATAATGATAAATAAGAACAAAAAACGCTTAAGCAAAATTCGTTAGAAAATTAATACAAATTTGAAATTAAAGATGCTGAAGTCATTCATTATTTGGCGAAAGAATGAAAAATTAATGAGTTTTTATTTTTGAAAATAACAGTAATAATCTTAAAAATAAACATTTTTGAAAAGAAATTTATTTACCGGCTTTTTGCAGACGTAAGTATCCAGTATATTTTAATTTAAAACTAAAAATGACATAGGATTAAAAATTATTAAATCGATAGGCACCTAAAGAAAAACTGAATTATGAAAGATTAAATAAATATAATCGAAAGTAAATTCATCAATTTTTGAATAAGCAATGTAGTTGAAAAATATTAAAAAAAGTTTTCAAATGACAATTAAAAAAATACCTTAAAAATATTTTAAAGAAATTTTAATTATTATAAAAAAATTTTTGAGAAAGACAGCACTTTAACTTATTAATAAATAAAAAGAGAAGTTTTAGTCGATAAGTAAAAAGAAATTAAAATATATTACATAATCTTAAAGGCATTTATTTTTCAAAAAATAGTGAATTTTTTTTGAAAAATTTATTTATCAAACCTTTTTGAATTAATGCCTTAATGAAAATCAAACTATAAAGAAAAATATTTTAAATGTTATAAATTTTTATGTTTTTTTCTTATTATCAAAAAAAATTTCTTCCGATCTAAACAATTAAATAAATTAGCAATAAAAATAAAGTTATATTAAAAGACAACATTTAAAATGTTACATTTATTTTTCATTTCATCATGAACATAATATTTTAAACAATTAACTCTGCTAAAAATAAATTAAATTATAAATGATAACCTTTATCTAAAATGAAATTTTTTTAATATATAAATTCTCAAAAATTGATAATAATAATAAAAAAAAATAATAATATAATAAAATTTTATAACATTAAGAGAAAAGAAAATTTAAAATATGAGATTCAATAAGTTTAAATTAACCAACAAATGCATCAAATTACAAAATCTTTTAAATTTAAAAAATAAAGTTTTAAATTTAGCTTTTGAATGAGAGAATATAATAAATTCAATTTAAATACTTTTATCATAATAATTATATTTTGAAAAAAAACAAATTAAAAAATCAAGTTTAAAAATTAATATATTAAAAATCATTTTGTTCATGCCCACTCAAATTTTCAAAGTGTGGAATATGAACAAGAGGTCGATTATTTCAATAAATATTTAAATTTCAATAAATTCTATTACTGTATATTAAAATTAAAAAATATGAATAGGCATAATAATTATTATAGTGTCAATTAAATTGATATAAATTTATAAAAAAAATTTAAATCTTTCCATATAGTTAAAATTAATCTAGTAGCAAATTTTATTTATGCGAAAACAAAATAATAACTTCGAGAAATTAATAAAAAAAGAAAACATAAATAAATATATTTCCTTTTTATAAAATACACTATCAAATAAAAAATATAAAAAAACAAGTCAATTTAATTGCCTTAATAAATTTATTTAAAAATCGGATAATATTCAAAAAAAAATTAAAAAACAAAAAACATTATTTAATAATAACGGCGACCTAAACTATTTTGCTTTTTCACTCACTCAATTAAATGAAAATATTTATTTAAAAAATTGAATTCCATAAGAATTATTCATTTAACCGAAAAAGAAAAGTAAAGAAATATTTATTCATCCATATGCGTATAGACAAAAAATAATAATTTTCATTTTAATTTTGTTTAAAACAAAGAAGAATAAAGTAGAAAAATACATATATTGCTAATTTCAAATCCAATAAATCTAGATGTTGTCGCCGGAAAAGAATTTTTGGTCTTTATGCTGGAAAATTCAACAGAATTTTTACACGTTCTAAGAGAATATTTATGCAAAATTTTTACTGTTTTGGCAAATAAATTAAATAAATCAAAATATTTTTACATTTATTAAAATAAGCAAAATGTGTGTTGGCTGTTACGTTCTGGGATATGGACATACGATAGTAGCCATCAAGGTAAATGAAAAATAAAATTTATTAACTCTGTCTCTAGAATTCTGATAAAATCAAAATTGTTAAAGAGCATTTACAAAGCCATTTAAAAAATTATATATTAAATATAAGTCGATTGATACAAATATATTTACAGCTAATTTAATTAGACAACCATTAAAATATAACTAATGAGTATAATTATTTTAATAACATATAAATATACAACTAGCACTAACATTAAAATTAGGAATTTGAACTTTTAGATAATAATCAATGAGATTTTTAGTCGATTTAATTGTATTAATTAATTTTATTCAGCTTTTCTACATTTATCAAAAATAAACGTCAAAGGTATCGATGAAAAGAATTTTAGACATTGCAAATAAATATAACTTCATCAAAATAAATTGTAGAGTGCAAACAAATTCAACAAAAAATAATTATAATAGAATTTTAATTGTAATCAAATTAAAGATGCACAGATTAATTAAAAATTAAAAGTGCGAAAAACTGCAAAAAAACAAAAACAAAAAATATCTTTTGGTGTTTATACTCAATGATATTCTTTTATGCAAAACGATGCGGAATGATAAAAAGCAAGAAATAATAAAACAGTATATATAATTTTTTTAGTTTCATTTTGGCATTACTTATGAATTAAAAATAAAAGATGTATTTCGCTGTATTCGAAGAATGAAGCCTATGAAAATCTGAAACATTATTATTTGAATGCTTTCACACCGATTATGCAATTGTAAAAATGATGTTATTCATGATTGTTAAATATTGTCAGAATATAAAAAATAATAGAAATTTCAACATAAATTTAAAAAAACCACAATTTTTAACTGATGTATCTCTTAAATAAGAAAAAATAAATAAGAATAAGCTATAAATATTGAAGAAATTATTATATAAAAATTAATGACCAAAAAATAAACACTAAATATTAATTCATAATTGAAAAATTTTTCTAAATGAAATTCTGTAGAATTTTAATGGAAAATAAAAATTTTAATACAAATATTATTATAAAAATTTTTAAAATTTAAATTGGAATGAATTTTAAATCTTATTAAAATAAAATTTTCAGATGTGAGAAAATTCCGCAAAACCTTTTACAAAAATTATTAAATAAGTTCAGTTAAAGAAAAAAAAAATTGAATAAAATGTTGTTCCAAAAAGAATGTAGATCATTTTGTAGTACAGCGGTTAAAATTATTAAAATTAATTGATTGTTCTACCAAATAACTAATAATAGCGTATCGTAGTATTTTTTTATATTTTGCTATAATTTGTTATGTTTTTAAATAAAATTTACTTTTGCCTTTTTGGCAACAATATTTTGGGCCAAAATTGAATCCAGAATAGTCTCAACGTGTTTCGTGCGAACAAACAGAGAGAAGACCCAATCACGAACTCATTAAAATTGATGAAATGTTTACATGGCCAAAAATTCATGATAAAAGAGTTTAATTTTGCAATTTGTATCTGAACAGATGAGTTTTGATAAAATATAAATTAATGTATGAAACGGAAAAATTATAAATAAAATTGTTGTTCCTTAAATATATATTTAAAATTTAGTTAGCAAAACTAATAAACAAATCAGTTAAAACATAAATATTTCACAAAGCATAATAAAAGTTGATTGAATGGCCAAAACTTAAAAATGAATAAAGAAAATTGAGAGTTTAAGAAGATTAATTATCTCGATTTTATTTTCCAAATGAATATTCTAATTAAATTTAATTAAAAAACTAAGAAATAATTTGAATATTCTCATTTATAAAAAATAATTAATAAATTTAACTAACATTTTAATGAATGGATTTAATTTAATAAGTAAAAAAATGAATGAGCGAACCGCCAAAGCTTTTCCCAAAGTTCAAAGCATGATAATAATTATAAAAAAACATGAGAAAAACAATGATTGTTAAATTAAATTATATTAATTATTAATTATCTACAAAAATTGTTAATGAAAATTTTCAACATAATTTTATTTTTATTTAAAATTTTAGTTAGAATTATTATTTTTTCATGCTAATAGCACTTTTGTCCTTTATTAGCATGTAAAATTTCATTTTTGATGGCTTTTTTATATGACATAGCACCAACTAAAATATGCAATGTTTACTGTCAACAAAAGAAAATAGCATTAAAACGCATTGTTTGCCTGTTGTTAATAAGCAAATCACCGCTATAGCTGACATTAAATGACACATATAATGAATTAATTTACGACAAATTTTTTGTTTATAAAATGTTTGAAAAGAAACAATCTATAACCAAAATAATTGAGTTTTGTTTTTATGGCCACTGCATACTATAAAATTAATGCATATGTAGTACTTTTAAAATTTAATAACAGGAAACAAATGCTAGCAATAAAACAAATAATACATTTTAAAAATATTTAATCATGTGCTAATATATTAAATTTTCATTTCTTAATAACAGTTTTAAATTTTAAAATTTGGAAAATGATAACTTAAACTTAAAGCAGTCTTAGAAAATGTAATAAAAGTTATACAAATTGCTATATTAGATAAGAAAATTTAAATTACTAAATATTAGATATTACATTAAAAGTTTTTTTAATAGAAAAAATTACAAGAAAAAAATTTCTAAGTTTTTCAGCGAAAAAAAAACTATATAAAAGAAGCTGCTGAAAATTTTTTTTTTAATTATAATATTTTTTTGAAAACTTGTAAAGTTTTTTTTAGAAAAACTCACCATAATCAAAACGCTGAACAAACCGTAGTACGAAAAGAAAAATTTAAATTCATCAAATTTAAAAAAAATTGAGATTTGCATTGGTTAAAATTTATTGGTTGATTTTTACGTAAAACAGAAGTTATGACTAATCAATTAATGAGATAAATAGGATTGAAATCCGTTAGAATTATGTTGATTAATAAAATTTTTG
This sequence comes from Heterodera schachtii, assembly GCA_023374025.1. NCBI lineage: Eukaryota > Metazoa > Nematoda > Chromadorea > Rhabditida > Heteroderidae > Heterodera > Heterodera schachtii. The sequence continues at coordinate 8,535 of SIJG01000238.1, forward strand.
CAAATTAAAAGAAATATTTGCTATAAGGGAAAATTATAGAAAAAATCAAAATTTCGAATAAGTAAAAGATTTTTTGATATGTTTCACAATTAATCTTTTCAACCATCTATTATTTTGCTCTCAAATTGGGCTAACAGAATAAATAGTTTCAAGACTTTATTTTAGAAACGTAAGAAAAACTGTAAGAAATACTTAATTGAAAGTGAAATTTTGATTAAAAATAGAAAGATGATTACTGTTTGAGAAATATTGATAATTTATTTATTAAAAATTTTGAAAAACTAAAAACTAAAAAATTGTAAATTATTTTTATTGTCAGTAAATTATAAAAATTAAAATGAGGAAATTTTTTGAAGAAACCGGAAAATCATATTCATGGAATTATTTTCACATATAATTTTATCATTTATTAAAAACAAAATATGAAAATGTTAATTGATATTATAATCACACATAATAAGTTAATTAATAATACTAAAATCAATGTGGTTAAATTATACGGTGGTGAACCTTCAGAGAAAAAGTAAAATATTTGGTATAAAAAATTTAAAAAAGTGCCGAAAAACTTTTTCCGCACACCGTATAATTAATAAATATATAAAACAAAATATATTTGAAAATTTTAAGTAAATTAAGATAGAGCATAGAGCAAAGAAACAAAACAATTCTAATTTGGTACGTAACACGAGTTCAATTACCTTAAAAATTTTGAAAATTTCCGCCCTTTTTTATTTCTTTTCTTTGCTCCATGAATATTGATTATTGGTTTGCCATTCAACGACGTAACAAAAAAGTGGGGCAAAATTCATTTTTAATAATTTAAAAGCAATCAAATAATTAATTTTCAAATTGCTAAAAAACTTAAAAACAATTTTTTTATAAATACAAAAATCTACTCAAAGAAATTGTATCGTGTTGGGTCGAAGGACAAAAAGTGCAAATTTGGCGAACGACAAAAAGTGCAAAATTTGCTAAGTTTTTGACTAAATCCACTCATAACTTTTCTCAGACGCAACCAAATTGTACAATTTTGGTATCATACGATAGCCCTAAGAGTTCTCTATTAGCCTGCCAAATTTTAAAAAATTTTATTAAGTTTTTACAAAAGTTCTAGCCAAAAAATGAAAAATTTGTCATAACTTTTGAAAAACTTAATAAAATTTTTTAAAATTTGGCAGGCTAATAGAGAACTCTTAGGGCTATCGTATGATACCAAAATTGTACAATTTGGTTGCGTCTGAGAAAAGTTATGAGTGGATTTATTCAAAAACTTAGCAAATTTTGCACTTTTTGTCATTCGACCTAGCACCAAATTATATTGTCTATTTAGTAAATTAGAAAATAATTTGCATTTAAAGAAGTTAAGATAAAATTCTTTTAAATGCATGACCGTTGACAAAATAAATGAATTATGAAAAAAAATAAAAAAATTAAAAATAAAGATATACCGTATATGCTCTAATTAAGGCCCCCCCTAACGAAAATTTGTATTTCGTCTGTATAGTTTTAGCACAGTCACTGAACAGTCAGTACACTGACTCGCTCTGACTTCACTGTCTGTCACTGTGGGAGGGGAGAGACAGACACACGAAGTGAGGCAAAGACGCAGAAAAGACGCGGGACTTTGCAACGCACACAGGGAAGCGAAACCCGCTTTTCTTTTCTCTGTATGCGCGCACAGTCCATTGCAATTCCCGCGTTTCCCGCGTCTTTTCTGCGTCTTTGCCTCTCTTCGTGTGCGAGTCAGTGTACTGACTGTTCAGTGACTGTGCTAAAACTATACAGACGAAATACAAATTTTCGTTAGGGGGGGGGCCTTAATTAGAGCATATACGGTAAATGAAATAATAAACATTTAAAATTAACATATTTTGACATAATTTTTATTACATAAATATATACAAATAATAATGAAGAAAAAACAATTAATTTTATTAAAAAATATGTAAATATGAAGGAAGAACTATCAGAGATGAATCAATAGTTACCTTGAATGTTAAAGTATCAAAAAACAAGAAATAACTTAAAAATAAAGACCAAAGGTGAAATAAACAAAACACATTTATTAAATAAAATAAATAATTAATAAATGCTTGTTTCTCTAGTGAAATTTTAAGCAACTCATAACGAAATCGCAAAAAACTGCATGGATCAATGTAGACGTGAACGAGAGTAAAGTATATAAATTTTCCATTAAATATAAGAACATAGGAAGATCATAAAAAATTAACGCAACGTGAGTTTTTTTTTACTTAAGATTATAATTAAAGAAATAGTTATAAATAATTATATTAAAAGGAAAATCAAATTATTTAAAAGTTTTATTAAGAAATTATAAAAACAATGATAAACCAACTATTAACAAATTATTAAACCAAACTAAAAAACAAAAATTCTATAAACATAATAAGTAACCATTATATTATCAAAATTAATTTTGGAAATATTTGGCTATGAGGCCAAACATTGCCGATAAGCTTCCAAAATTTGGAATTGGTAGCGGTACAGTTTTCAATTTTACACTATAAATAACAGAGACTGACATTTGAAACAAGTACATAAAATTATATAAATACTTAATGTATAATATTTTTTATTAATTTATATAAATCCATAAAATTTTAAATTTGGCGGATGGAGTTATAAGAAAGCGTCAGCCTACAATAAAATGGATAGATTAATACAATTCAAAAAGGTATTTTTGTAAGCTTTCATCAATTAAAGAAAAAAAAAAATTAAATAATGAAATAATTAAAAATTTCAATCAGATACTATAACGGAGATTTATACATATGAAATAATTCTTAATTTTATTCTAATTGAAATTATTTAGAAATTAAGATGAAGAAATAATCAAATGTAAATTCAAAATCAGTCTCTCATGGCTGTTTCCCCAATTACAAAATTTCTCTCACGGTTGTTTAAAAAAAAATGCTTATCATCAGCAATTTAAATATAATCCATTACAATCTTTATAATTATTACCGAATTTCTGGATCAGTCTTGGTCATTGTCAGCTACAGAATTGCTTCTAATTTTCTTAAAGCATTAAGACCAAGTAAGTGATCAGCAGCTATTTGAAAATTAGAAAATAAATACAAAAAGTGATCAGGAATGCATTGCCAAAATAAATTAATTAATTAAAAAAGCGACCAGCAGCAAATTAAAGAATTAGAAAAATGATTAAAATTTGATGGAAAATATTGTTTGGCATAGATGCGGAGCGAGAATTTTGGAAATCTCATATATAAAAAAGAAATCAAATTTACACTTTGTTTAATATTAATTGAAATAATTTAATATACATCATTAAAATTATTAAGCTTTTATTTTAAAATTTAAAACAATAAATTGTAAAATTATTTTATTGAATACATAAATAAATGCGAAAAATGCTAACTAAATGATTTTTCAAACAACAGCAATCGTTAATCAAATTTTTCGTTCGTGATTTTTTTAAAACGCTAATCTGGTGATTTGTTGGAAAAAAATTAATTTTTATTTCTTCCTGAAGAAGTTTGCTTTTATAAAAACCCCACTTAAAATTATATACATTCCAATCAAGATTTTGTATTAACTAAATCAACAAAAATAATTTCATTTTAAAACAATAAATTTTTAATTTACCAAAAATTCAAACTATTTCGTGAATAAAAGTAACCAAAATTCGAAAAAAGATTTTAGCTCTTACATTCGTCAATTTCTTTTTGATTGCATCAGATCATTCGGCTCACGGACAATCCGACAGTGGACAATCCGACAGTTGTACAATCCGACAGTGAGGACAATCCGACAGAAGTGGACAATCGGACAGTGGACAATCCGACAGTAAATTTAAATTTAAAAATATTTTCTAGTCATCAGAACGGATTATTTCTTAAAAATATGTCAATCAAATCAATTTAGCTTAAACTTGTTATTAAATTAAAAAAGTTAGTTTGGTATGCTAGTAACAAAAGTACAATAAAATAAAAAATATAAGATAAATTTTGAGTGATCCATACAACCATAAATAAATAATTATGCAAAAGTAAATTTGGAGAGGACCCATAAAACCAAAGTGATGAGAAATGAGAGTGATTTTTGCTGATAAAAATGTTTGCCAAAAGTCTTGACCATTCCGTTTACCTATTCAAATTATTCATTCATTTCGTCCAAATGGATTCGTCGTCTTCAGAAGAAGGAGAAATTCATGAACCCATTCCACAAATCCAAGCAGTCCAACCCAATCCACAAATCCCACCTCTGCTACCAAAAAAGTCCAAACATTGGCCCATTTAAACACATTATTTTTGACGGATAACCAAGAGGGTCATGACACCAAATTCTCGTGAAAAGCCTCATAAGCTTGGCATTTACATAAAATTGATTTGTTTGAGATATTTTTAGGAAATAATCCGTTCTGATGACTAGAAAATTTTTTTTAATTTAAATTTACTGTCGGATTGTCCTCACTGTCGGATTGTCCTCACTGTCGGATTGTCCTCACTGTCGGATTGTCCACTGTCGGATTGTCCAGTCACGGATCATTCATTTCATTTAAAGCAGTTTTGCCAGTTGTTAAATAAATCTAGTTTCAAGGATTTAAAGTTACTTGCAAATTCCTGAAAATAATTATGGTTGTAAATTATTTGGACTAAAAGCCCTAAATATGGAATAAATCTATAAAATGACCAATTATGTACCAAACTATGGTTTAAATCTATCAGCCAAATGGACCTTTTAAACCCCCAAAAATTCCAAAAATGAGGAATTTATTAAGCCTTAACTCACTTTATTTAATTTAGGAAAAATTAATTAAATAACAACTAAAAATTCGATTTTTTTACTACAAAATTATATTTATTTAAATCTATAGAAAACTTATATAACTAATTTTTTCAACTTCAAGAAAATTTTAAAAAATTATCTAAATATAAAATTAATAAATTGTGCTTATGTAATCCAAAATATTCAAGATAAGAATAAATTGATAAAACACCTCTTTTTGAGATAAGTTATAATTTCAATACCAAAATATATGGTCAACAATATAAAAAATTATTAAAATAATAATTTAATAAGAAATAAATTAGAGAAAACCATAAATAAATAAACATTAGAACTTTCAAATACCTTGATTAATAAAATATTTTAATTTTATATAACACAATTAAGAATCTTTCGCGAATTAAAATCTTTGAATTTATCATATAAATGCATTTTATGATTAATTTAAAATATTCAATTCGAATGATTATAAAACCAAGAAAAATATCAATTATTATAAGATCAACCCTATAAAATATTAAAACCCCACAATTGATATACAAAATAATTCAATATAAAACATTTGAATATTCTTTATAAAAAAATCGATTGGCAAATTTATTAATAAAATACTAAAAAAAAATTTCACGATCGAGATTAAATATGACCATAAAAAATGATAATGAAGAAAAATACAAAAAAAAAAATTGAAATTGACTAAACAACAATTATAATTTAGCAATAAAATATTATAGCTGTATTACATGAAAAAATATATTAAATAATTGAGATAATTATTAAATAATAGTAAAAATGTTATTGTCGAAATGTGTCATTTTCGATCATGAAAATGACAAATTTTCGATTAGACTATAGCCAATTTTGTATGGCTGTTTTTACACTGAACACCAGAATTTTTCTTTTTACATTAAGCTAATATGGTACATCAAATTAACACATATAAAAACTTAATAATTAATAAATACACTCCATAAGTACCGTAAAATGGAATCAAAGCTTCGTCGTTTGATTACTTAAATGATGCAGTACGCAAACATGACAAAATAAAACATGGCTATTCAGGTGCAATGGAACTGTTGTTGTTGAATGACAATTAAATATATTAATTTTCCCCAGAATTTTTATAAAATTTCATATTGTAAAACAATAATAGGAATTACACCATTTTAATTATAATGTTTTGCTGAAGGACAAAAATTTTCGAAATATAAGCTAGATTAGATAAGGTATAATAGTCTCTTATTTAATTGTTTAAAAAGTTAATATTGACATAAGTATGTACATAGATATGAATTTTATATTCACTACTTCTTTTTCATTGTATTCAAATGAGCTTAAAATAATAATTTTCATTATTAGTGATCCGATTTTTTTTTTTTTTTTGCTAAAACCCATCATTAGGTTTAAATAAATGCGTCAAAGAAGCTAATCATTAAGGTCGCAACTTTTAGTGACGAAAAATCCCAAAATAGTTAACTAAAATAGTGAGTAAAAATGCTAAAATAGTGATGAAATAGTGACAATAGTGACGAATAGTGACATGATTTTTAGCCAAAAATTGAGCAAAAAATTTTCTTATTCACTAGATTGCTGTTGCAAATGAGGTACATTTCTTTTCTAACAATTTCTTAGCAAATAATGACATTTTTAAACCAAAAATTACGCCAAAAAAAAAAATTTAGCGGATGAATTTTTGAGAAAATTTACAAATTCTTAGTGGTTTTTTTTTTTAATTTTCGTCGTTTTTAGGGGTGTATTTTTTGAAATTTTTTACATCGATTCTTAGGGGTGTATTTTTGATTTTATTGCATTTTTATTAAGGAATTTTCCAAAAAGACAAAACGCCAAAATAGTGAATTTTCACTATTTTAGTTACGAAGCGCCAAAATAGTGATTTCTAGTGATCGATAGTGAGATCCAAATCGAACATTTCAACGCAGAAATGCGTTTTTTGAGCTCCTTTCTTCAAAACAATTGAGAAAAAAATTAGTTTTGGCACCGATGTTTTGCGCCCACCTTTTGGCGCTAGGGTTGGAAGGTCCAAATCTGAGAAACTGATTTATCAGAAATATTCTGACTTGGGGTAGTGACCAAATTTTATTCTCGGGGTAAGCGACTCGAATAAGAAATGAAATTTTTTCCAATAATTTGTCTCCAAAATTTATTTATTTATTTTCTTGACCAATTGCAAATGTTGGGGAAAAATTGATTAAAAAAATAGTCACTTTTTAAATTTTTGTGCATAAAGACACTGATTTTTTAAATTTATAACATCTATTTTCGCGCACCTATTCTGACATTTTTGGTGTTTTTAATTCCTATTTTGCATGTTGTTGGCACTTATTTTAGTACGTATTTCAGGATTTTTAGCACCTAAAAATACGATATTTTTAATAAATAAACAAATTAACCTATCAACTATCAAGGCATAATTGGAATTATAATTGCTAAAAATTAATTATTAAAATGAATTTTTGATGTTAATATAAACAATAAAACAAAAAAAGGCAAAAAAAAACAAGGTCAAATAAAAACCTAATAAGAAAATACATTGTAATTTAATAGAAATTGCTCTTAATCTGACTTCTTCATTGCTATGTATCCTTATTTTAGATATTTACTAATTGTTATAAAGGCTTTAATTTAACGATGAATTCATAAAAAATAATACATCAAAATACCCAAATTTAACTTAAAACAACTGAAAAAAGGAAATCATAAATTGAAATGCACTTTATCAACATCATTATTACACAATTAAAAGAAGTAAAAATATAATAATTAAAATAAATTAAAATATGATTAGGTTTTGAAGTTACTCTGTCTTAAAGCACAACGCCTCAAAGATAATTTACAAAAAACAAATAGTCTGGTTTGAAGATAAATAAAAAATCCAAACATATAAAAATTAGTTTTGAACTTTTTTCATTTATTAGATATCAATATATGTACAAAAAATATTTTAAAAATGTTGAGAATTATAAATTAAAATATTGGTAACGATATTTTTATAAAACTTGTCCTGACTAACATGGTCACAACAAGCAGTGTTTCGACCCATGAAAGTTCATAAATAAAAAACTAACCAAAAATACTAATTTCTTATCAATAAAAATCTTTTTTCCTAGGAGTTATAATGATTTGTTGCTTGTTTTAATTAGAATTTTTTTTTGTGGTTTGTGTGAGTCAGATGAGAAACCGAATTGCACTTTCCCCCTCAAAAGGGGGGTTATTTATATGTGTCTATAATTTAGGAGGACTGTTTCAACCTCACACTTCAATTAAAAAAATATATACCTTTAAACATTTTCTATATTATCTACTTTTATAACGAAGTTAAAGAAAAAATAATTAGATACATTGAATCAAAAAAAAATTAAAGTACGAGGAAAAACCCAATATAGCCCTCGATTTTTTAGTAAAATATTTAAAAGTTTTTCAATTATTCCAAGCAGAAATGGTATTTTTTTTTTACAATAATGGAATTTAATTGGGAGAATAAATAAATACATTTTAATAATGTTAATAGAAATAAATAATCAATTATGATTCTCTTAAAATTAAAAACACTTAATTTTATAGTTATTTTTAAATCAATATTGGATAAAATTACTTCAATGACGAATAAATATTAAATAAAAAATTTCGAGTATTATTTTGTAAATAAATAAAGTAACTAATTCTATCTGGTATATGTTTTATTAAATTTTAATTTGCATAATAAAAATTTTTAAAATTCATGAACATGTAGACTTAGAAATAGTCTAGTTCGTGAAAATATACTTGTTCAGTTATATAAGGTATATTTGAAGATTAATTACAATAAAATTGTTATACTATATCGTTTTAATGTCTTTCTTGTTATATCTTTTTTATTTAATAGTTTATATTTTGTTTTAATATTTTACCATTTTCTGCTCGCGATTTTAAATTTCATTAATAAAATTTAAATAGTAATAATTTTGTTCAACAAATTTAAATGTTAAAATTATTTTATATTTTTAGTTAAATTTTTTTGTTATCATTGGTTTGATATTCAAGTTCTGCTCTCGTCTGCGGATGCTTAGCACGTTATGTTCATTCAAAATTAACACGTAAATTGGGTTCATGCTCAAAAATAAATTTAAGTGAACCCATATTTGTTGTGTTGGTTTATAAATTTAAATACATATTATCTTATATTAAAATAATTGTTTAGATGCAACTTTATGTAAACATTTTCTTTGGATTTTAAATATTGAAAATATTATTTAATTTTAAGTCAATTCGGTTTTAAATTATTTTTTCATTAAATGCACTCATAGCAATTAATTGTAATTTTTATAATTGCAACTTAATAATATTTCGCTTAGCAGAAATTTTTCAGAATTTTTAGCCGACAAAATATTAATTTAAATCGAATAAACATTTCTATCATAAACTTATGACCACAAAAGTGGTACACTAAAACAAAAGTTGCTCCGTCACTAAATATTCCCTAGAGAAGATAATGATTTGTTTGATTGCTGATAAAAATAAATAAAAAGAAAAGATATGAATTTTACAATAATCCAAATAATTTAATTAAAAATTAATTGTAACCGAAAGACAGTTTAAAAATTTTGAAAACTCCAATAAACTTATTAATAAATTAGGATATTAATATTTTGAAATAAAAGCAAATTCGTTGGTATTGCATTAAATTAAAATAATATTAATAACCAATAATTATCATTCATGTTTATATGATAGGAATGTTTAAAAAATATAAAATATTTTATTAAGCTTCTTATAACGATCTTTCGAATGTAAATATTGTGGAAATATGATCAAAATATATTCATTTTTGGATATAATTAGGAAAATTATTCTTTTTGGGATATGAGCTGAATAAATTTTGCGTTAAAAATGATTATTTTATTAGGTTAAAACAAATTTAAATTTTATACATAAATACATAAAAATTCCTTGTCAAAATAATCACAGCAATTTTTAAGGCAATTCTCTTAAAGGGATGAAATGATATAAACATTGATTATAATAGTTTGTTAAATAATTAATTTTTACGTCTCTATCGTCACGAACTGACTTTTCCAATGCCGTTCACCCTACTATATTTGTTTATGTTATTCTGAATAAATAAAAATTATTGTAATGTAGACTCTAACTCCGGCTATACGCGAAATTGTGATCGGAAAAACTTTCAACAGTCGTGATGAGGGAAAATGTCAAAATTTTAAATTATTTGTTCCACTGATTTTTTTAATAACAACAACAAAATTAAATAGTTAAAAAACCCAAAATATCAACAATATTTCATTATAAATGATCACAGACCCAAAACTAAATTCTAAAGAAACTTAAAAATATTAATAAAATATTTTAAATCTAATTATTAATAGAAGTGCATATATAAATTATAAATGATTAAAATCTGTGAGTTGAAAAACAAAATATAATAATCTTAATTATGTGTTTTGTGTTAGGGCTTAATCTAATAATAATCAAATTTTGTATTAATATTAAATTTATTTTCAAAAAACTAAATATAATTCAAATCATCATTTTAAAAGAAAAAATTCAAATGTAATGTATGTTTATATTAATCATTTTTGTTCACATAAAGAATTTCTCTCGCATTTATTCGAGTAAATTAAATTTTTATTATTTAATCGTCAAGATAAATTTAATTTTTATAAGCGTTATTGATGAACTCGCAAACCACGCCAGAGCGGTTCACGAGTAATTAATAAAAATAACAAACTAATTATAATAAAAATTATTAAGTTTATATAAATAATAGTTGAAAATAATGAATTTATAAAAAAAGGTATTACTTCTTGCAAAAAACAATTTAATAAATAGTAAATGAAAAAATATATTGATCCAAAAAAAGAAGCTTAAACATTAATTAATATTAAACATTTTATTGTAGGGTTTTTGCTCCTTGGGCGGGGGTTAGTGGAGGTCTGATGCGTCTAGGAGCTGGGACGAGGGTGAACAAAGGTCTCACTCCAGGGGACGGGGGAATAGGTTTGCTTTGAAATAAATTAAACACATATTTGTGGAATATTAATAAAAAAATTTAAAAATAAAATTCCATCCTTGGTATTTAACAAAATTCTGGTGGAAATAAAACTTTGCTTTTGGTAAAAAATATAATATTTTAAAAACGTCATTAATACAACCTGTAAAGAATTTTTATTATTTTATTTTTGCTTTTTAACTTGTTGTTTGATTTATTAAAATTAAAAATGAAATTAATTAATTTTATATTTATATTTTCCATAGTTTAAAGTTTAATTAATTTTTTCTCAAAGAGTATTTTTAACTAATTTTTCCAAATAATTGTCGTGAACATAATAGAGAAATGAAGGTTGACAATCCTTCCCGAAAATTTGAGTTATTACTTCTGAATATGTTACGAAAATCAAAGATTTGCTTTCGATATTAATAATGTTAGAAAATTATTTTTATTTATCATCGGCAAAAACTATAATGAGCGGAGTGTTATAATCTAATTATTTATTTCATTTTTTGACAAACTTACGCATTCTTAAATAAAATATTATTATTCAAATATTAATTTTTGATTATTAAAAATAAATAGATTTTATTTTACTTTAAAAAAATTTTGGAAATAAAAATAAAAATTTTTAATATTATTATCAACAGAATCCTAATAGTTTTAATCAAGATTTGATTTACAAATATATAGACAACTTTTTAATTAGTTTGTTAAAATAGCAGCCCAAAAATTTTAAAGTAAACCTTATGAACCAGCATTGTTTATGATAATTTACTTCAATTTAAGTGAATTATTTGTCTTTGTTTTATTTCTTAGATGATAATTCGGCTTCATCGTTATAATTTAGTATAAAAATTTAATTGCGCATAATATAAATTTCCAAAACTAGTACGATTAAAATAATAAATTCTAATGACAATAAATCAATGAATTTAAAAAATAAATATTTTATCATTATGAAATTAATTTAATATAATTTCTGATTCGTCAAATTGATAAATATAAAAACTTAATATTTAATGAATACACTCCATAAGTACCGTAAAATGGAAAAAAAGTTATCGGAACCATATATAGATCTCGCGAGAGCGCCGCGAGGCATATTCATCCACCATTTTCTCCTTTTGTTTGAAGCTCCCATCCTCGGTGAATCGTTGTCATCCTGAAAGCGCAGACAACTCAAACCATCCGGTGCTATTAATGAGGGAAGATGTGTTGGGCCAAGAGGATGCGTGGATGGGGAGAATTGGGAAAGGGCTTAGGGAAGGGAGAGGGAACTGAAGATCGAATGCCGAGGGAAGTTTGCTACTTAACCGCTCGGTTGGCGAGTTCGAAAACCTATGTCCCACCCCCAAAACCAATTCCAAGTGAGAGAGATAAATATAATGGACGATAAATCGAGAAATAGAGAAAAAGAAATAAAATAATTGCGATTTAAATGTAAATGATAAATGAATAATACAAGCCATATGTCTTTCACTTTATACAAAAAAATAAAAATAATTAATAATTTTTGTCTTACAATCTTTAAAAAATCATTTAAAAAAGCAATAATTACAATGTTTTAGTTTTAATGGTAAAAAATGCCGCTTTATATTTGCAAAATAATTTTAATAAAATATAGAACTTAGTCTAAGATTAAAATTTATTCATTGAATAGACGTGTAAAATTATAATTGCAATAATTTATTTGAAAAATAAATTCTTAAATTTAAATTTATAGTGACAAAAGTTTTCGTCACATAATTTTAAACGAGAAATTAATATGAGTTTATTAATAAAATTATCAACTTTTAATAAGATGATTTTTGAGTCAATATCTAATCCTAAGAAAAATCATTCAAGAAAAAAAAATTGTTTTTTTAACTAAACAATAAATGAAAAATGTAAGTTTTATTTTAAAATTATTAATAAAAATTATTCACTAATGAATAAAGTGAAATCAATGAATGCCTTCGTGGCTAAAATCAAATAAAGAAAATTTTAATATTTTAAATATATAAATAAAATTTATGGCGGTAAATTTTATAAACATATAAAAACCCAAAAGTGCCGAGATTATTAAAAATAAATTAGACCAAAACCCCTCACTGGGCAAACAACTCCTTTCGACTAGAAACGCCACCTTGTTGAGGGAAACCGCTTCAATCAATTAAAGAAAAATAAAATGATCATAGTATTCTTTTAAAAATTATTACATTATACATTTATATAACATCAATTATAAAAAAAATAACAAAAATATTTATTATTAAAATTATTAGCTCTAAGACCAGCAATATAGAACAATTGGATAAAAGATAACATATTTTATTAAATAAAATAATTAAGACTTATAATTATTAGGGTTAATCTTAATTAAAATAAATACAATTTATAAATAGTGCAAAAAAAAAATCTTATTGATTTTAAATGAAGCAAGAATCCATCAAATAAAAATAAATATTTGAAAGAAATGAAAATTTACGGAATATTTAATTATCTATCATCATCTATAAAAAAATGAGGGGGGCTGCTCGACGTCGCTTGGCGAAAGCTGTGCCGCGCCATGGGGAGCATTTAAAAAAAAATTTGGCGCAATCCGACAAGTCTGAAGGGTCGAAATGGGTCCGTTGCCAGGGTCGGTTTGCGCCATAGGGAGCACTTTAAAAAAAGTTCGACCCGATTCGACAAGTCAAAAGGGTCGAACCCCCTTTTGCTCCTGGGTGGTGCAAAATGCATAGTCGGCATTTTCTCAGGAAGCGGTGTTTTTTGAGTCTAAAGGATGGGCGCAAGCCTAAAAAGCTGCTTTTTATACATTTTTGGTAAAACGGACAAAGTGTCGACACATAGTCGGACAAACTGTCGACACACTTGCTGGGACAAAATGTCGACAGTGTTTTTGTGCATGTAAAGGTAGGTCAAGTGAACGAGTGTCTATTTTAGACCATTTGGTCACTATGGACAAAGTGTCTAACCCGGGACAAAGAGTCGACGCGAAGCCCCCGGGTTCCTACGGGTGCCACGCATGTTCCAGTAGCTGCTAATGCACAGCCAACAGAGCCTGTGCAGTGAAGCCACGCATGCCCATTCGCAAAGCCCTCGGGTTCCAATTGCTGCACGGGTGCCACGCATATTTCGGTAGCTGGTACTACACAGCCAACAGATCCTGTTTTACTGAATGCCACGCATGCACCTTTGCGAAGCCATCGTTCGCCAAGCCCTCGGGTTCCAACTGTGCACGGATGCCACGCATATTTCGGTAGCTGCTGCTGCACGAACATCCAGCCACGCACCTTTCGTGAGCTGCTACTGCCCAGCAGCAGAATGCTACTGCACTAACAACCTAACGCATCTACCACGTTTGCGCACAAATTTTGCAATACCGAAACATTCAAATGGAATATCACCATAAAAAATATGTATATTGAGAAAGAAAAACTTTCAAACTTTATTCTGTTTAAAACATTTGTTTAGATAATATTTTTTAAGATTTAATAAAAGAAACGAGGTTCCAACAAAAAAACCCTGGGGAAAAAACGATAAATTGATCAGTAAATATTGGTCAAGTTTTTACTTCAATTTATATGTAAGATATCAAAAATATACAAAAAAAAAAATGATTTTAATAATATTTTAAATAATTATAATTTTAATTATGTATTTTATTTATTTATTCGCTTTGTTCTTTGGTTTAATATAAAAAATTTTCAAATCTTGAGTACTATTTTTTTACTTTAAATTTGTGTTTTTTATATGTCACATAAAGAATGATTTATATTTATAATAATTTTATAAAATTATGGAATTTTTTTCATTTATTCATCTTGGTCTTAGGTTAAAAAAAATAATGGATTTATTTAAATAATTTTTCATTATGTATTTTCAAATTTAAGATTTTACATCAATCATATTCTTTACCTATCTTCAATAAATTATATGAGAATTTTATGCACTCTAAATTTTTTTACCCTTGTCACGGGTTGGAAGTACTCATTAGATCTTAATTCACTAAGTTTTATAAAATATTATATTTGCTTATATTTTCTCTATGAAAAATTAACATTTATTGAGATTTGTTATATATAGTATAAAATTTTTTAAAATTATTTGTTTATTACAAGCTTCTCGATTAAATGCAATTCATATGGATTTTCAACTTCAATGGCTCTGCTTATTATGAGGAAAATTCGTTTAGCCATGAAATCATTTTTTATTTTTTAATTAATATTAATGTAATTTAGTAAAGCAAATTATTCTTAAATAATATTTAACTTAATTTTAAATTAAGAAAATATTTTAGGTCCTTTATTAAAGAATATTTATTTATTTTAAAAATTATTATGTAATATGATATGAAGAATTTTTTATTTCGTTTCATGCAAATATATTTTGAAATATTTATTTATGTACTTATTCATCGCTTATTTCATTTTGCTATAGATAATCCAAATATATATTCATATTAATGAGTTTTATTATTTATTTATTTATTCTTAAAATAAAAAAAAGTCATCAGAAGGGCGATAACCACTTACTCTGACGACTGTTCAGATAAAAGTGCCGTAGAGTAAATGGCAAAAAAAAAAAAACAAACAAACCAAAAAAGAAAAAAAAAAACACAAACAAAACTGTGTAAATAAATTTAAAAAAAAACATGTGAATAAAAATGATGGGTCAATGGGTAGCCGTGATTGAAGACATTTTACATTTTGGTTGGAAAGGTATTAAAGTCAGTGGTCAAAGTCAAATTGCGATCGGTGGAATAAATGCCAAATCATTTATGAATTTACTTGTTTGTACATTTAGCTTTTCCGGTTTTATTACCTCAGTGAACTTTTGAGTCTTGTTTTTAAATTGATTTAAAGAATTGTTTTTTTTTGCCTAATAATATTTTGTTTTGGTCTAGAGATTTAAAACCTGAAAACCTATTTTTACTTTGTGAAAATTATTGTTTGTCAAAAGTGATTTGGGGATAAGTCAATTGATTTTGCGGAAATTGGAGATGTCCGACCGTTCGATCACCGTCCCAGCGTAAATCACCCAGTCGCCTCCGTCTTTTCGCTTCTCTGCACATTCTTTCTGCAGCTGTCGACTCGGTTGAATTGGGTAAATTAAATATTCTTCAAAATTTTTATTTTTACATTTTCGCAAATTTATTTGATTTATTAACAATTACACAAAAAATTAATTTTTTTATTAAAATATGTGATCTCTGATCATATTTCAAAGAAATAAAATCCAAAATTTTTTATGTCAATAAAAAAAATAAAAATAATACAGAAAAGTATTATTTGTCAATATCTAACGGCCGAAAGTGGACTAAATTCTAATCAAAAAAACACGAAATTTCGTGTCACCACTGGTCGAAATGATTGAAAGAGCGATTTTATTTATATAGATTTTTATTGAATTAAAAAAATTTCATAACTTAATAAAAACAATGGAAAAGTGTATGGACATCGGAAAGAAAATTATCCAACAAAATTTGTCGGTAGTGCCTTAAAAATTTAAAAATATCTGGAGCACTCATTAAAGACCCTTTAAAACAATTTGTCTGTAAATTCGTTTGTACCAATAATTAAAAATTGTTTTTTAACAATTTTTAGTTATTTATTTTTGCTATTCGTTAAAATACATTTTTTTTCATTCCTTAATTTGATTTAATTAAATTAGTTTCTGACAGTGTAGATTTGGTTTTATTTTAATTTTTAATGTTTTTTTGATATTATTGTAGTCTATAAGCCTTTTTAAAAGATTTTTGGGAAATCGCGATTAATTTTTCTAATTTTCCCATTAAAATGTTATGTTTAATTTATTTAAAAAAATATTTTTTTATTATTATAAATATTCCATTGTTTTGAAAATTATATATTTTTATTGGGAAATATTAGACCATGTCATGACCAAAATGTTCCATGTTTGTATTTTTCAAGTCACTTGACTTACGAATTTGTGGGTATAAATAATGTATACCTTTATAAATTTCGATTTACGATTTATTTTTTGTAGTTATCATCACTTTTTGGTGCATTTTTGAAGAAGAACATCAACTCTTATTTCATGTTAATTTTCTTTATTTTGTTGAATAATAATTTTTGTTTGATTTATAAAGGCTTTTTAAAAACATTTTATTAAAGAAATATTTCAATTAAATCTTTTTAATATTATAACAAAAAAAAGATAAATATTTTGTTTTGACAAATTAATATTGATCTATTTTTAGCCATTAAATACTTGATATTATTTACATCTCCTGACAGTCACACATTTAAATGAAAAAAATGCTGTAAAAATACATTTTGCTAAGTTTTTGTTTTCATTTTTACTTTACCACGTAAAAAATAACCAATATATTTTTGATGTTTTGACAAATTAATATTGATCTATTTTTAGTCATTAAATACTTGATAATATTAAAACCTTTCTCACATATCCCAAATTTGCTGTGGAAAAATGGCCGCTCTCACTTGTAATACATGATTTTGAATTTGTTTTCTAATCCAATTGTCCACCTTTCCATATTCTCCCAATTCCGCGTCTTCTTCGATTGGGATGTGTTGTAACTGCCAAATTCGGTCACAACCAATCCATGTCATGACAAAATACCGAACAAGAGCTACAAGTTCCCCGTGTGGAGTAAAGGCAAGACTGATGAGACTTCTGATTAATACTTTGGTTTGATGCCCTTCTTGATTTCCGTCCAAAAATCGGGCGTTCAAATAGGGAAGCGTTTGAACTTTTTTGAAAACGCTTGAGCAAAGTGAAAAGGCAACCACTGTGGGTTGCCAGCGGGAATTCAGCTCTGACGGCAGCGATTGCTGATTGCTCAAAATTTGACATAACCGATGTAGTAACCCAATTTTGAACTAACAGAAACGGTTCTGTCGAACCATATTTCTGCCAAACTCAGACATGAAAACAATCACTCTTTGGCCCTCGACATAACCATCAAAAATGGTAATTGGCTGCAAATCCTGTCCAATTACGATCGCATCAGGGTCCTGGGCGTCCAAAGATTATCCCCGACATTTTCACGCTGTCTGGAAACTTCCCTGCGATATGAACGGCCCATTGCTGAGGAAGAAGAAGCTTGGCGGCTCTTATGTACGCCCTCAGGGATGTTAGCTCTAATGTTGTTACTGCTGACGTGTTGGCAGTGGATTTTCAAGACGGCTGACGAGTTTAGGTTCATTTGACCAAGGCGGACTGTTTCGTGAGTTTCCGGGTGATTCTGATTGCCGTTTTGACTGTGCCAAGTTTGTATTGTCTACCGTTGGCGTCCTGTTGTACAGCAATTCTCACATGAATTCGACCAGGACAATACGGGCGGCGTTGAATGCAATGGTAAATCTTAATGCCTAAGTCGAGATAGCAAAAAAAGATAATGGGCTTCAAACCATCAGCAATGCGACTGCCAGCTTCATAGCTGTATTCAAAGCCATCTGCCATGAGTACAGGTTTTTCACGGATAGTTTCACCAAGAAAGAAACGTTTTTCATAATGTCAGGGTCGGGATTTTGCTCTTGAGCCTGAATGTTTTGCTGGGGTTCGTGGATTTCCCTCTCTTCAGATGAGGTGGAATGCATTTTGGTACGAATGTGACCCATAGGCATTAATGGAAAGAATATAAGTGATGTTTTGCAAATATTCTTATCAAGAACCAAAAAACGGTGGGAATTATTAATGGTCAGTTATTGGAATTAGCATATGTTTGCAAAAGGAGTTGTTATCAGTGAAAAATTTGCATTCACTGTTCAAATGTCCACTTCTGTCCAAATGACTTCACTGTCCTAAAGTCCACTGTCCTAATGCCCACTGTCCTAATGTCCACTGTCGTAATGTCCATGTCCAAATGTCCGGTCACGTTCCAAACATAAGTGAAAATGGAGAAAATCCTGTAGAGTTGCACGGAGTTATGTTGTAGGCGAAAAAAGCATATGCCAAGCGTTCATCCCAAGTCCAATTACTTGCCATGGATTTTTTCAAAATTTTAATGAGAATTACCATTCACTCTTATAGCTAATCCATTCGCCTGGGGATCATTTAAATCGACATTTTATTCACTCAAATTTTTATTATTTTAAAATTTTTCTCACTAATAAATTTAATAATGAAATTCAATGTAAGAATTTTTGTTTTTTATTTTTATAAAGTTTATTATAGATTACTATGATTTATGGTTTATAATTTTCGTATTTTTTAATCGCATAAATAAGTGATTGGTTATTTAGCCTAATATCTCTTTTTTGAATTTTGCATATTATCTCATAAATGATTTATTTAATTACTCATGATGAATTCTCCGATTTGTCCTTCAAGTCAGAATTAGATTTTTACTGATTTTTTTCTTTTTTCATTATAAAGCAATTGACTTTGTTTTGGTTTGAAATCAATAGAAAAAATTTAATAACTTCTCAATATGTGTATTTCATATATCTTTGTTTATATTTTATTATATTTTCTAAAGCACATATTATTGTATATTTTATTTTAAAAAATCAATTTTCATTTAATGTTTTTTTAAAAATTATTGTATATTTTGATATAATATTGCTAAATTAAAACGCAGAATTTTTATTAAGAGCC
The DNA here is from genome assembly GCA_023374025.1 of Heterodera schachtii. Lineage (NCBI taxonomy): Eukaryota > Metazoa > Nematoda > Chromadorea > Rhabditida > Heteroderidae > Heterodera > Heterodera schachtii. The sequence goes on from SIJG01000238.1 coordinate 27,880, forward strand.
TAGATTTATTAAGTTTCTTTTTGAAGCGACTAATGAAAATTAAAAATCTTTAAAACGAAAAATATTTCGATTGAATTCAAAATTATTGATATTTATTTTCTGTAAATTATATTTTTTAATTTTAACTTAAATAATCGATTGAAAGTTTCGTCGTGGGTTGAAGAAATAACTAAATTTAAAATAAGTGGTAAAAAAGGAATAAATATTTGCTTAAATAACACCATTTTTAATAAATGTTTTTATTATTTGTTAGAATTTTTAATTTATAAAGATTCTTCAAATAATATTAATTAATTTTATTCTTATTGGTATTATTTGGATTTTGCATTAAGCATGCTTTTATGAGGAATAGTGAATTACTGTTCAACAATAGAAATTTGTAGATTTATAAAATGGTAAAAATCAAATCAAATTGAATTAATAGATTGATTAACTTAATTTATTTATTATTAAAACATTAATTTAAGGTTCAACATACAACATACATGTTTTTGTTATCTTAAAAATATTAGTTTGTAAATAATTAATTCATTTATGGGAATAAAAATAATGGAGAACAGGTAAATCGAGTTACAATTGCATCCAATATTCAAGTGTATCACATTTGTTTTCATTTTTTATATTTGTTGGGTTTTCAATTTTTAATTTTTTTGATTGATTTTCGTTATCATCACGTCGAGCAAGGTTTTTATTTCGTTCGGGTTTTTCATGCAATAATTATATTATTTCATTTTAATTTTTTTGTGTAGTTGCCTAGTTACTAAATTATGTGCTATCTTTTATGTTCTTGAGCTTTAAATTTATTTTTTTTTATTTCACAACAATAATTTTAATTGGAATTAATTCCTTCCTATGTAAATAATGAAAAGGAGTGGAATTATACCACAGTTTTTTAACTACGATGTTGATCTACAATTGTTATGAACGTAAAGAAATTTTATGAACATTTGAGTTAAATTGATTTTAAAATTTATTTTATTATGTTATTTTTAATTAACAGTAATGAAAATAAACAATATTATGCGTAAATTCTCATCGTATTTTTCTAGTTATGTTAAACATTTTATTTACGTCATCTTTCTGAATAATTTTACTATTAAATTGATATAAAAGGTAAAATAAATTTTAAATACAAATTTTGTATTTATTTAAAAAGAAAAAATGTTAGAACATAACATAACAGCTAAAAATATTTAGAAATTGATAATTTGTTTATGTGATGCTTTAATAAAAAATGATTAATTTCTCATTAATAATATTTCTTTTAAATTTTAAATTCTTTTCTAATTTTTTTATTTGTTTATTTTACTGTTTTATTCGTTCCATTCTTAAATTGTACGCTCTTAATTAAATTGATATTCAAAAAATAAAAAAATAACAAAATTATTCAACATTATTTTGTAATCTAAAAAAAGATAAAAATGTTTTTATGATACATAAATCATAATCATATGTTCAAGCGGAGCTTCCTGTTCAACCTCATTATCGAAAAAGCGAAAAAATAAATTTGTAAAATTTTTGCTAAAATAATGAACTGTTTTTATTAATTAATATAATAATAGCGTTTTTTTAAGTTAGGAAAATGTAGTAAATTTTATCGATTGAAATACCAAAAATGGAAAGCAAAAAATATAATGAAATTTAATAAAGCAATAACAATCGAAGCATCAATTGTTGAAGGGAACTTATTGTTTTTTGTTTATTCGTAAAATTCAAAAAATAAATTAATTCATTATTAAGTATCATTTACTACATGAATGATTAAACTATAAAAACGTATTTTCTATAATATTTTAGTGCGGAATAAAATATTATGTCAGTAAAAAACAACGTATAAATAAATTTAATAGTATTAAAGTTTTAAGCGAATTATATTTTCGTAATCAAAAAATGAAATCACCAAATATAAAATTTATTGATAAAAGATCTCTAATACATTAAAAAAATTTAATGTGCTCTATAATGAAAAAGTTAAAATCTTATTATAATACATAAATTGTTTCATTTTTGGTGAACTTTATTAGAGTTTGTGAACCCAGATAAAAAAATACTTCTTATTTTCAGCATATAATATTTTGTAATATTTTAAAAAATTATTTATATATTCTTCTTGGATGACGGCAGCTAGGTTACGGTGCAGTTGGGCGAAAATTTTTTAGTTCAATAAATTCATTTGTAGAAAAATTGTTTTTAATTAAAAAATCCGTTTTTTCAATCCTCTCTGTTTTAAGATAACGCATTGCCTTTTCTCTAATGTATGAATTCTAATAAAATTGTTAATTTCTTTTAACTACAAATTTAAAACTTTTCCATGTCCAATTATATTACTTTTTGATGTTTGTTTCATTCAATTATATATGCTCATGAAAATACTAATGTAGCAACTCGCAATTTTATTTTTCACTATTAAATATAAAATTCTTTATTTTCAGCACGGATAAATTTTTTAATTTTTTATTATAAAAAATAATTAAAACTTGTCTACCGTAAATATATACTTAATCCTTTGTAAAAATTCATTAAAATTTCATGCTTCGAAAATTGGATAAATGTTGATATAAGTCGAGCATTTTTAATTGTTTTTGTAAGATTTTGTTAATATGTTTCATCAATCTTATACTTTCATAGTAGAACAAATAATCTTTTACTAATTCAGGCCGCGCACGTAGTTATTTTATGTCAATTTGTGAGTTTTGTTATTAAAAAACAATATTTTCTATTTATTCTCTTTATTTCATATTTGTTCTTATTTTATGATCTTCATATATATGCAAATATCAATTTAGTGCTCCATTTCAGTCATTGAAAATTACTAATTTAGGTAAATTAATGCATTATAGATCTCTGGTTGCTGAACCAAGGGATTCCTTCTTCTGTAATATATGTATTAGTTTTTTTAAATCCCAATAATTTATTTAGTTTTAATTTTTGTCATAAATCTTAATTTATATTTCTATAATAATTTTTATTTGCATTTTGATTTTTTCACTTTTTGTTGAAATTTTGTGTATAAAATTTTAATTCATGAAAGTCTTTATTTTTATAGATATCGAGTTAAACTCTTATTTATTGTGCACTTTACTAAATATCAAAATATTTTATATTTTTTCTGTACCTTTCCTTTTTTGATCTATAAATTACGGAAATTTCCATTTAATTATTCAATTAAATATATTCTATGTGCCCCTTTTAATTGCCAAATCCGGAATTATAGTTTATACATTTTTAAATATAATTTTTTGATTAATAAATAATTTCAGCTTGAATATTAAAATCAAATTTTTTGTGATATCCGATAATAATTAGTTAATATTAAATTTCTTGCAATCTCTGGTTTATCACGTATGTGTATGCGACAGATCTTTTCTATTAATTCACTTTCCATTATGCAATTTAATAATAATTATAATTTTGATTTCGTTATGAATTTTAGGATTATCAGAATATTTAAAGTGTTTAATAAATTTTAGCTAATTAATTTTAAATTTATTTTATTATTAATTCCCTAGTTGGAATTAAGCAGAAAAAAATATTATTATTATTGCACGATTATTATTAATTTGGTTTCATTATGGTTTTGTAAATATTTATCAAATTTTTTACATTTAGATTTATTCATCTATCATCTCATCAATATTTTTGTCATTTTTGAAGTTTCGTTTTATTTTTAATAAAAAGTTAATTAATATTTATGCTGTATTTTGATTTAAATTATTATTTTCTCTATAATTTTTAATTTTAAATATTTCTTGTTATGCTTTGTTTATTGCATAAGTGTAAACGTATGCATTTTCATCAATTAAGTCTTTATAATAATATTCAATATATATTAATTTTGGTTGATATTTTTCGTTATACATTATTATTTTTTCACATTTTATGCCTCTTCTGTGGTTATTTCCTTGTGAATTTTATGAATTAATTTCCTAACATAGATTTTTGTAAAAAATAATTTAACAATAATTGTTGCTTTTTCTCTTTGCTTTTTTAATATTTAATAAGTTTAATTATACTCTTGATCATTTCATACAGTTTAGAAATTTGGCGAAACCATTTCATTTGAACTTCATTTTTATTTATAAATTTTTATTGTTTATGAATATTTTATAGAATTATAGTTGCACTTTACCATTGATTTACAGATGGATGTAGAATACTGACTATAATTTTTTTCCTTGCAAAATTAATGATGAAGCAATTTTGAAAATATTCTTCTTGAAATATAATTGATATGTGACGGTTTTTTGCTAACTTTTCTCATTTTATACTTATTCGGGTTCCATGCTATTTATTTCAAATAGAAGATTTAATAAATTTTCATGTTTATTTTATATTATTATTTTTGAAGTAAAAATAAAGTGCTTTTCTTTTGGGTTTATATTTACATCTTTCTTCTTTCGTCATTTTTATATTAAGAAATTGATTTATTTTATTTTTAGATTTAAAATGATGTTTAATCATTTTATTTTGTTTTGTTTTTTATAATAATTTCTATCTAATTATAGCACAAAAAATATCTTTTTTAAATTTGCTTAAAAGTTATTTATGTGCAAATTCATTACTTTACTTTTGTAAATCAATAAATATTTTCTTTATTTCTCTTTTTTTTTCAAATTTATTTGTATAATATGACCTTTTGCTTCCAAGTCTTTAAAACAGAGGCAAGCAACACATCACATCTCTTTCAAATATTTTAACTACAATAGACATTAAATATATTTATTGCCGACAATATTTACTTAACTAATTTATGATATTTTGTGTGGCTTTATTTTTTTAAATTATAGCAAATCCTTCCGTAAAATTTTTGTAATTTTCTGCTCTTTTGCTCATTGTTCGGCGATTATTTAGATTAATAAAAATATCCATTAATAATTGAAAAATATTGCAATTCCATTTTTTCCATGGTAAAAATAATAGTTAAATTTTAGCATCCAAATCATTTATTTGAGCAATAAAAAAAACTGCTATTGATTGTATGGCACTTTTTTATAATATTATCTTTCAATTTTTTCTGTTAAACCTTTTTATACATTTTTAAATCACGATATTTCAAATTTTTTGCCAATGCCTTTTTTAAATTTTTTGGTGCATATTATAGTGCCTTTTAAGTGTTACATAGAATAGATTTATTTCGGTATACCAATTTTATTTTGTACCAGATATTTTCATTTAACTTAAGAAACAAATAAAATAAATTGGAATAATATTCCTAAAAAAATTCTTTGAAAATCATCTAAACGAAGTGGCAGAGCGAAATTTTTTTGAAATCCAATAATTTAACAATGAATTCATTTGTCAAAAGAGCTGAGAGGATGTGAAGCAGAATTAGACGTGCTGATACGAACCTAAAAAAGTATCAGTGGGGCGAACCTAAAAAAGTATCAGTGGGGCGAACCTAAAAATTATCAGTGTGGGCGAACCTAAAAAAAGTGTCAGTTGTAATAAAAAAAAAACGGTGTTAATGTATATAATTATACCATTAAATTTAAAAATAAATAAAAATGAGTGCTATAAAAATTTGTCATTTTTATTTTAATTTTTTGCAAAAATATCCTTTGTCTTCAAGTCTTTTATGAATCATCAAGTTAACATTTTGTTTTGTAAAATTCAGTATCGACGTAAAAGCCGCTTGTTAGGCCTTAAGCAAGCCGTATAAACCATTCTTTATTAAAGAAAAAAATTTAAATTTTATTTAAAAAATTTACTCTTGAATTTAAAGCAAAAATTCTGAATCATTTTAAAATTTATGCAGTCAAAATAACAATGTTGAGTAAATTTTGAGATGTGATATTATGAATTGTAATTTGTTGATCATTTTTCATTATGAATATTATAGTCATTTGATCACTTTTAGTTATAATATTTAAAGTTAATTATTTTTATTACAACTGATACTTTTTTAAGTTCGTCTACACTGATACTTTTTTAGGTTCGACCTAGCACCGAATTAGATGATTTCCTCCTTAATAATGGAATCAATTATTTTGAATTCTGAACACATTGGCTGTATTATATTTTTAGATGTTTTATTATTTCAAATTGTCTTATCATTCGCAACATCCAAAACTGCTTTATCGTTATTTATGGTCTTTATATTTTTTTTGTAGTGTAAGAAATTTCCGTTTTTGCGAAATTATTGTTCCAAATTAAAAATTTTTAAATGTTTTAAATTTTAAAATTTTTAAACACTTTATTCCTAATAATGAATTCACAAATAATAGAATAGTATCATAATCATACTTTACTTTTATTTTTGAATTTTGAGCAAATTGTATTTATTATTTTAGTTTTTAATTCAAAAATAATTACTGATAACAATTTTTTCTATGGTCCAATGCAGCGTTTATTCTGTAGTAAGTCCAAAGCATTGTTAATTATATAATCATGCAGGCTTAAGCATAAATTGCATATTCTTATACAAATTATATTAATGAATGATTTAAAAACCGACATATATAAAGATATAAATTATATTATTATTTAATGTATTGTTTTGTTTAGAACTAGATATACGTTTATAAATAAATTTCACGCACTATTTTGTATTTAATATTCTATATTTTATTCTATTTTATTATTTATTGTCTGCAAGCGATAATAAATTTAAATTTATTTTCTTTTCTTTTTTAAATTATTTTCTAGTATAATTGTAGTTCAATTGGCTGTGCAAACGAAACAGACAAAAGAAATAAATGAATTTATTTTTGTGTTTTTATGCATATCCCTTAAGAAAAAAATTTGATTATGCCTAAAATTAAATCAAATCTGATATGAATAAAAATTTTTAAATTAATTTCCACCCCTAATTTCAAGTTTTTTTAAAATTTATTTATTTAAAAAATTTAAGCATAAATGTTTTTTACTGTTTATTTTGGTATTATTCTGCACTTTATAATTAAATTCTTATGTTCTAAAATTTCTTACCTCATATTTTTATATTTATGTCGATATTTTTTTTATTTATATTTTTTGGATTGAATTAAATTGTAAAATTTGTATCTTTTAAACTACAAACTTTCCAAAATGTTTTTCGTGCCCAATGTTGGCTTTTTTAAATATTAAAGTATATGAAAAGAAGAATAGCCGTTATTTAGTATATGTGCATTTTTTATTGAATTTTAAATTATGAATAATTATCACTTAATTATCATTTGTTTAATAGGTTTGATAAAATGTGTTACTATTCTTTTTATTTTTTTAAAGATTTTTTTAAATTTATTATTTTTGGATTTAATATTTTATTTTGATTTAAATATATAAAAATATTTTGGTTTTATTTTCAAACGCTATGGTCTCGCTAAATTACTGATTCTTTTCAGGCAAATTCTTCCTCCTTTCATTATTTTTGTTTTTTTTGTTTTAATATTTTACTTCTTCAAGAATGCATTCTTTCAAAACCAAATAACCCTAATATATCTTGTGTAAATATATCAGTTTTTACAATTGTTTTTTTATGTTTTCTACAACATGAATGGACAAACCGACAGTGGACAAATTTTGTTTATCTTTTTTAAAATAAATTTTCCTTTTTTATTATTATGCAAATATTATTTTGTGGGTTTTTTATTATTGAAATGGTTTAATTTAATATTTTTATGCTTTTACTTTGGATTAATAATTAAAAATTTGCTATTTTTAATTATATTTTTTTGTAGTAACTTGCGATGTAGTGATACTGTCTTGTTATTCATGGTTAATTGATTAATAAACTTCAACACTTCAACGTTGAACTTCTGTTGATCATGCAAAACAATATATCTTTTATATTTATCGTTGGAATTTTTGGAAATATGGAATAGTAATTTAATTTAAATATACATATTAAAAATTTAAATTGAAAATTATTTATTTTTCTTAAATGTTTGCGCTTGACACAATATTATAGAAAAATACTTTAAAAATTAATAGAATATTGTCTTTCAACCAGAATATTAATTAAAATTATCAATATAAAAAAGCAAATTCAAAAAAAGTAAAACTAAAATAAACCAAAAGTTTTTAATTTCAATACAATTCAATAAATTGAAATTTATGGCCCCCCTCCCTTTTAATTTTCAACACGAAATCCGAAGGGGTTTCTGAATACCTTTATAAATAAAATATTAATAAAAATGTTTGTCAAGCAGACGAAGAGGACATGAAAAACCATGTCATCAAAATTATTGAGGATAGAGATTAATCAAAAAAAAAATCTTTTTCCAATTTGTGCTATCAATAAAGTTTCAAAGGAACAATTCAATTAAAATTTATATGTTCATATCTAAAAAGAAATATATAAGGATAGGTAACTCAATATTTTAAAATACACTCATCGGTTTTAGAGACAAATGTTAAATTAATAAATGAAAATACATTAAAATCAAATACAATTATATCATATATGCACATTAGTACCCTTGATAACCAAACCTGTGGTTCTATCAAGTGAAATTGGTGTTGAAGTAAACCCTTATGAAAATCAAAATAAATTAATTTTCTTTAAAGAATAATAAAAAATAAAAATTGAACAATCATTTAAAATTAAATAAAATCAAACAAGAAATTTAGTGATGGAAAATAGAAGTAAGCACTAAAATATATGAAAATGGAAATTGTATGCACTTTGAAACAAAACTAATAAAACAACGAACGAAGCTAATTGACAATGCATAAAGAATCATAATAAGCAATTAAGTTAACCCATATAAAATCACAATTCATAAACTTAATATTCCCAAAAAAATAATAATTTCTTAATTTATTTCAATCATCAATTTTTTAATTTATTCTTTTCGAAATTTTTGACTATAAAACATTAATAATTAATGTTATTTATATTATTTCGAAACAAGTCGTAGATAGAAAGGAAAATTATAATTTATTAAAATTATCTAAACTGTTATTATGTGGTTATGGCCATAATTATATACCTTTCATGCAATGTCTATAATCAATTATAATTGCGAAAAATTGTAAAATATTCTTGATATATTTATAAATTGCAAAATATTCAATAAAAGAACAAGTTACCACTTTACAATATAATTATTACTGGTTATATTATTTGTTTGATGCAAGAATAAATTTGATACAAAACTTTTTAAAGAATATTTAAAATATTTATCTAAACTTAAAAATCTAAAAAAGTAATGTATGACTTAGGATGAACATGTAGGTGTGATTTTAACATGAATTTAATAAAAAAGTATTATTCCAAAGATAAATATGAATAACAAAACAAAAACGAGATAATATTTAAAATGAAACATTATAAACCAACAAATAAGAAAAAAACGAGGACAATATTTTCAAGTTTGAAGATTAATATAATTTCTATTCAGTAAGTTTGTACAAAAAAAAGAAGAAAATAAGTAAAAATATAATTTAAAAATCACAAAGAGTAAAACAAAGAAATAATATTTAAAAATAAACAAAATGTTAATCATTTTTTAGTTATTTTTCTGTTTTTTTTAGTAACCTTCATAATTTTAATTTAATATTGATTGATTCAAAGTATTTGTTTTATATAAAAATTTAATTATTTTGTTATCAATAATATATTTATATTAAGATTTATATAAATAGTTAACAAATATTTCAAAAAAATAAGAATTTGTTTATTTTTTATCTGAATCTTAATCTGTTTAATTCTTTGCATTTAAACAAAATTTTGTATTATTTTCCTTTAAAATTCATTTAAACTCATATAAAAATCATGCAAAACAATATATTTTTATATTTATCGTTAAAATTTTATGAAATATGATAGTAATTTAATTTATATATACATATTAAAATTTAAATTGAAAATTATTTATTTCTCTTAGTATATCTCTTATTATATTTTAAACTTTTTTCAGTTAATGTTAACAATGAATTTATTGTTTGTCGAATGAGCAAAAATTTTTTTTGATATTTTTAACATAATTCATAAAAACAAATTTAATTTTTAATTTCAATTGGTTAGAAGGTTTTTCAGCTGGACTAATTATGTTTTTTAATTGATTTTTTGTGTTTTTATCTTTGTTTCAAATATATTTTTTGACAAAAATCCATATTTATTTTTAGTTATATTTTTTCAATATATAATTTTATTTTTATTTTCCATTTTTTTCAAACTAATAGGTCACAATTCCCTTTAAACTATACAATCCACTCCTTGGATGTGTTGAAGTTAAGAAAGATATTTGAACAGATTTATGGTTTATATTTTATTTCTTCTACATCTACAATAAGCTTCTTTTGATTTTAAGTTTATTTTCTCTTTTTCATATAGCATTTTAGTAGTTAATAATATGTATTGGAATTGTTTTTCGATTTTTAAATTTTATATTGGAATAAATGTCTAATCTAAATATTTGAATATCATTATTTTTTAGTAAAACTATTATATTTAATTTTTTAAGATATTTAAATAAGCAGCAATTCATTGTTTTTCAGTTTTAAGTGTATCCACGTTGTGATTTATTAATGAGGCTAATTAGTTTAAATTTGTGAGATGAGCAAAAAATCATTTGGTGATGGTATTAGCCTTATCACATTTGTTAAACTAATCATTATGTATAAATATTATATATCTTTCATATTTTTATCATTTATTTTGTATTTTCAATATTATACATTGGAATGTTTGTTGTGTTATTTCGGTAGAGTTGGATATAATTTTTTTTTGTCAGCATTTTTGCCTCGTTGTACCCACATTGCCTTATTCGTTCCGTGACTTGCTCAGCAGCTTCCCTACATGCATGAATTTTACGAGGATTATATTTAGTTGATGGGGAATTAAATAAATTTTTTTCAATATTGAGGGGTGCTTTGAGGTAAACAAATGCAAAGCTTTTTAACCCTATTTTATTTTTTATATTGTTTAATTTTATTAATTTTTATTTATTTATAAGCTTTTAATGAAAAAAATGCAATTTATAACATTGATTATTATTAGGGATTTCTAAGCCTATTAGGTCACTTTTATGGCATTTTGTGACTATTTCATCAGAGTTTTTTTTTATTAATTAATATTTTTAATGTGTTAAAATTCATTGGAGAAACAAGAAGGATATTTGGGGAGGGAATTGGAAATCAAATTTTGAGGAGATAATTCCCAATTCAACACCACTTTATGTTTAAAGTCAAATATTAATTGCTCTTTTTTATAACAGAAGTTTTAAGTCAAGGGTAATCAAAGATTGGGGAATTTATCAGCAAATTAAAGGAGAATGCATAATAACATAAAGAATAATTCAATATAAAAAGGAAACATAAAACATTACATTGGATCTAATCTGAATGAATGAACTTAAAAATAAAAATGACAACAACAAATATTTAAATGAAGAAATAACGCGAAAACAATCGCCATTAAAAATAATAAATAAAAGGATAAATCACTATTTACCCTACGAATTTATATAATGGAATTAGATTTGATTATATTATTATGATTTCCATAACCATCGATAACATATTTTTCAATTAATTATTTATCTGAAATAGATATTTTTCAAATTCATATGTTTTAAAATTTTTTCCTTCAAAGCCTTTTAATCAAAAAAATGCAAAATTAAACGAATTGAAAATTTATTTGATTAATGATTTAATTTTTATTTATTTTAAAATTAATCAATGTTTCAATATTATTTATTTTCTTTTTTTTATTGATTTTTTAAATTTTTCTCATTTCTTGAATTCACAATCAGATGCCTGTCACCATGTTGAGAAGTTGTATACATTATAAAATTTCTTGCGAAATCATGTGTGGGAGTGAAAAATGTTCTCCTGTTTAATGTTCGGCAACATACTTAAAATTAAAAAATATGATTACATTTTGATAAATAAATATTTTTATTAGAATTTTCTATTTAATAGTCTATTAAGTGTTTCAGAATACTTGTGGGTTATTTAATCCGATTTTATTTTAGTATTTTACTCGGTTGACTTTTTGTACCAATTTCAACGGTGCTGAGCCGTTATAAAAAACCCATCAAATGGAAATTTTCAAAAAAAAACTGCCCATAATTTTTGTCTAAGTCAATAAATTAAAATTCTTGGTATCATTCGATAGTCTTAAGAGTTCTTTATTATCTCACCTAAATTTCAAAAAATTTGGCCAAGATTTAACAAAGTTATGGCCTAAAAATACACATGTGGCCAGGTTTTCAAATATTTTTTGCAAAATTCGAAAAATTTGAATTTTCGATTTTATTTAAGTGTTTACTTTTCTAACAAATTCAGTTCATCTTAATCTCATTTATAGGAAAAAACTAAAAATTAATTTAATCTAAGATTAATTTATCTTGATTTAAATAAATCCTATCTAATCATTTTAGAAAAGCATAAATGAATTTGGCATTATCTTGAAATGGAATAAAAGGGGAAATAAAAAATTAAAACTATTTTTATCGATAAATTGGTATACTTCAAATACCTCAAAAAATAAATTTCAAAGAATTTTATATTAATTTAAGAATCAGTAAAGATTTTTAAATTTTTAAATTTTTATTTCTTTCCAAGTTAATCTTGATCTAGAGATATCTTATTCATTTTTTTTCTATCACAATTTCATTATTGAATTAAATTCTTTTAAATATAAATCTGAATTTCATTTTATAATTTTTATTATAAAATTATATTTGAACAAATTAATGAGAAATTACTGTTACATCGATCAGTGGGTTTATTTCATTTGAAATGCCCGTTCTGCATCACTTCATTCAGAAGGAAATGATCTGGGATTTTTTCAATGAAAAAATGTAAAAATGAAAAGGTTAATTAATATTAATCACCATTTTGACATTGTTATACAAATTGCTTGGAAGAGAGAGAAACGGCTATTCACTAACATGGAAGATCAAATTTGAGCTGAGTCAATGCTTAACTTTAATCGCTTAGCAAATCAATCGAAGAGTGAATAAAAATAATTGTCGAAATGAAATATTATATTTCATAAGAAATAAAAATACAAAATTCAAAAAATTTGACCTTTTATCGCTCTAGCAATTAATTCTTAAACAGAGATTGTCAAGGGCGATTAATTAAATAAAAAAAGATTTTTAATAAATCATCACCTCAGTTTCATATATTTTTAATTTTATCCAAATTAAAATATTCCTTTTTTGCATAGTTTTGTACTTTTGTCTTCTTAAAGTCTAATATTAAATATATTAAATATATACATTCAACTGAAACATATATTTAATACAATAAATAATAAATGAATAAATATAAGAAGCAAATTTAAAAAGTTTCGTTATGTTTCAAAACAGTTATAACCAAAAATGTTCAAAAAAAACTTTATTTATTGAACTTCTCAGGTCATTACTTTTTTTAAACTTAAAGATTTTTTTTAATTTTACAGGATAATAGAAAACACTTAGGGCTACTAAAAAATATTAGATTATTAATTTGAGTCATTTTGTTAATGTGCAAATTCCAACTTTCATGTATTGGGAAATATTGCGAGATAGACATAAAATTTGACTTAATTCATCATATAATGACATTTACTTAAAAAATAAATTATAATCAAACAATAAAAAATCCACCAAATTATTTAAATAATTACAAAGGTAATGAATCTAAAATTTAATTTAGGACATTTGAAAACAAATATTTTGCAAAAGTATTAATTTATTTGAATATTATTTCAAGTAAAATGAGAGACCTTTGTCACAAAGTTCAGCCTAAATTATCATTAAGTCAACACGATTATTTGGTGAAATAGGTTGTGAATTTGCATATGGTTTGAAGTCCCGGTCAATTAACCTCAAATTTTTTAAAAATGAAAATGCAACAAATTCAATCCGACAGATACGCAGGAAAAAATAGGTGCAAAATTTAATGGTTATATATAAAATATAGAAAAATTAAGATCAATTAACAGCTCAATACTTGACTAAATGTCATAAAAATTAACATTGAATTATTTTACTTAAACAAAAATGTTATTTATTAAATGTAGAAAGAATTGAAATATAATCATAATAATAATTATCTTAATAAATTATAATTAAAATGGAAAAAATCAATACTTATTAATAAATTATTATCATTTAATTGTAAGCAAAAAACAATGAGCATAAATTCAGAAATCGCTAAATTAAATAAAAAATTATTTAATTAACATAAAATATATATTAATGAATATAATATTTTTAAAATAATTTACTTCTTAAACACAAATTAATTTCTTCATGTGATTTTTTAAATTTTAATGTCGTTTTACTTTAATAAATTATTTCAAAAAACTTTTATAATTTTTGACTTCTTCATAAATTTTTTAAAAATATTTTCTTATCTTACGTTTTAATATTAAATCTCATTTTTTAAATTGGTGTCTCGGTGGGTGAAGAATAAAAGAATAATAAAATGTGGAGCTGAGTACAGTAATTGGCATACATTTGAATATTGAGTGATAAACACAACAGTTAGTCAAAAAACCATCTAATGCACCGACTCGAAGGCTCCCTATCCCGTAACCTTAACACATGCTCTCAAAAAAGTAAATTAATAAAATAATAAATTAAAAGCAAAAAGGCTCAAGAAAATGGTAATTTGCTAAAATAATCAATGTTTTGAAATGTATTATTGATAAAATATTAAAATTAAGAATGAAAAATTTAAATTATTTAAACTTCAATTTAAATTATTTATTGTGCAAAGCTCAAATTATTATTAATAAAAAAATCAACATTGAGAAAAATAAGGTTACAAAAGTTCAAAAGTAACTTTTTGAAGGTTGCGAATTGTCTTCTGGCGAACGCAAAATGGCAAATGACTATGAAAAATCTTTTACGGCAATCAGTTATTAGAAAAAAAATGTTATTTTCATGAACATAAAATTAAAATAAGTTTTTTAAATTGCGCATTTTATAATATAATATATGTTCATCAATTTTATCAAAAAAACTATTTAAACCAATAATCGCAATTAACGCTAATATGAAAAGCATTAAAATTTAATTGTTTTATATATGAAAGATTTATTCTGAATCGTGATTTGAACGAATGGGTCGAAAATTAGTAAATAAGCAATACATTTGGTACCAAAAATTTTCAATTTTTTTTTTGTATTTTTACAACCAAAATTCAAATATATTAAAAAAATTAAAATATAATTAAAATACAATAAGAATTTTATAAAATGATATATGATTGAAATCACACTATAAATTATTTTTCGTCGGTTTCTTAATCTTATATAAAGCATGATAATCTAATAAATTAATAAAAAAATAAATAGAATTTTCAGGAGCCAAAGTCTTTGAATAATCTATTTATAATTCCAATATAATTAAAAAACTTTTATGCTTTAATAAAAAAAAATAAAAATCATATAAAAAAAAGTCCATTAAATGCTTTTTTATTCTTGCATAATTTTTTGAATTTAATTATGTTCAATAAATGCAAGTAAATTTACAAATTAATATTACATTTAAATAGTATTTTGTAAAAAATTCACTAAAACAAACAAATAAAAAAGACTAAAATATGATGGTCTATATCCATGTTGAGAAATTAAATATTGCTTAAATAAATAATTTTTTAATTATTTTAATAAAAAAAGATAATAGAATTATTGAGCAACGACTGGTCTTATAATTAAATTATTTCGATGCTAATATCATAATTTGCGGACATGAAATTTCACACGTGCAATCAACAAGAGAGAAATAAAAATGTAAATCTGTTTTAATCGTCACAGAACATTGAAATCATATTGAAAAAAATTTTTTTTGTGTATTGCGAGAAAATTAATTATTATTATTTATTTTTTGAAAAATGGTAAAATATGGAAATTCGAATGTATAACTCGAATTAATAGAAAAAACAGAAAATAATAATAGAAAAATTATAAAGAAAGTGAAGGTGACTTAGCTAAAAGCGAATAAAAAGTTAATTCTTCCAAAAACTAATATATAAACAATTAAATGAATTTTTATTAATGTAAAAAATAAATTTACAATATGTTTTCATCACTCATTTTAAAGTAATTTGAAAATATAATTAGTCTTTAACTACAAAGAACATAATTGAGTACTGTAATTCAGTGCATTTTACAGTAATTTTGGTGACTTCGAACTTCATAGTCCGGAATCTCAGCGTAGAGAAGCCGCAGAGACACGCGGTTTTTTGCATCTTGTAGCCAATTATGTTCTTAGAGGGTGCTTTATAATTTTGAAACGACAAATTTGGGACAATTTCCGGGAAAAATTCATAAAAAAAAATTTTCTTCTGTATTTTCCACTTTTTTTGTGTGATTCTTAATATTTATGTGGGAGATGTGTTTGGTAAAAAATTCAGCTCGGTTGCTCCGTGGGAAGTAGGTGTAGTGAAAAAAAATTACATGCCTTATAATTATGAAACAGAGCATAATTAAAAATGTCCTTTAAACTAACGTTTAATAAAATAAAATAAAATTTAAAAGATAAATTCAATTGGAAAAAGTCTTGCAGAATAATTAATAAAGAGAGCCTAATATATTAATAATATTCACTAAATAGGCAAATAAGAAAAAGATTAATAAGTTATAAAAAGAAAATTAATATTTTGTTCAAAGCTAAAATTATGGTTTAAATCAATATAATAATAATACGTATTGATTTGTTAATTACAAAAATAAAATAAATTTAAATAATAAAAATTACATCCTTGAGAAAAAATATTGATGCGCTAACCATAGCAAGGTAAAATAAAACCAAAAAATTATTAAAATATCTACACAATTACATTCTGATAAATGATTAAGGCAATTGAAAAATGAAAACATAATAAATGAAAAAATAAATTAAAACATAATAAATAAAGAAATAAATTCAATGAAATGATGAAAAATAATTATTAAATAAAATTGTTGAATTAACATTCAATTAAGTACCAAGCTAAGGATAATAATAATTTGCAAACTTTCAATTTATCTCGGATAAAACCACTAGATGCATTTCGTCTCCATTGCTAGATTTGAATATTAACAGTTTATTAATAAAATTTCTATGAATAAAAATAAATAAATAAATATTCCATTATCAATATTAATTGGTAAAGAAAAATCATTTTAATGTTAATTTGATCGGGATCGGTGATTTTGATAAAACAAGCAAAAATTGGATAATCTGAATATGGCTTTTTACTTGGAGCTTGTGTTAAAAATCTTTTTAAATCTTTTATTATTACTGAGCTTGTTATGCATTTGTCAAGCCGAAGGTAAAACAGCTAAAGAAATATTAACCAATAAATAAATAATAAATTGTTTAGTCTTAAATTCGATAGAAATGATGGAATTGGCATGTTCAGCTGTTTCTTTTGCTAACAATGATAGTCCAAACAAACATTTATTAATGGAAAGGATTGATAAATAATTCAAAACAATTTTGTGAAGGATTTGCTAAATGCGAAATTTTAAAAATAATGGAAGAAAAATGGAAAAAAGTGACAATTAATTTTGCAAATTATTTTGGCGAAATGCAATAAATGAAAAAAATATTCGAAAGATTGTTCAAAAAATCAATGATAAATTTGTAAAATTTTTTGGAAAGGAAACAGACAATATTCTTGGGAATGTTTTTTTAATCATTTTTGTGTATATGTAACCTTTTATCATAAATGGGAAATGATTGTACACTCAGAAGTTCTGAGTTCCGTGTGACTTTGCTGTTTTATAATATTTATTTGTTGTTTTTAAAATATGTAAGCAAATTTTTTTATCCCGTATTTTTCATGCCCAGTTTAAACGACTAATGTGAATTTCAGTTCTGTTGCATTGAAATTAGAGATCGGACCGGTCGGTTTTTTTGTTGTTGGTTTTTTCGGTATTTTCGATTTTTGGTTTCGGGTTTTGACAAAAACGCCAAAAAAAGGCACCAAATCGCTAAAACTAATCTTTGGGATTTTGTAGAATCAAGGAGCAAACAAACGTTTTTTTGCTCTTTTTTCAATCATTTTCCCAACCTATAGTAGTACATCATTCAATAGAGTTTCAATAGTCCTACAATTTTATTCAGGGAGAAATAGTTTATTGCTTTTTTGAAAAAAATTTAAGAAATTCAAAAAAACCGAAAAATCGAAATAAACCGAAAATTTTTCTTCGGGTTTTTCGATTTCGGTTTTTTAACCGAAACCGTTCGACCGACCTCTTGTCCGGTCTCGAATTGAAATGCAATTTTTATGTTTGAATTTCAAAAGTATTTTTTATAATATCATGTATTCTTTTTGATTTTTTATGCTGAAGGTAATTTAATTATTAATTATTTTTATTTGGACTATTAACTTTGCTTTAAAGATATGTTTATTTATAAAAAATATTATCTATATGTTTGACATTTTCCCAGCAAAACAAAGTCCAATTTCAAAGTTTTATGAGTCTAAAATTATTTTATAGGTTTTTTTTATACTACTGCTTTCGTTGCTAATAAATAATATGTTTTGAAATAAATTATTGTTATTTGGCAAGTATTAAAACTTTGTCATTAAAACAAATCTTTCAAATTAATTAAGTGGATTTTACAAAATTAAACTATTACCAATTTAATAAATTATTTAAAATCTTGTTGGTCAGCACTAGAGCTCGACCTGGACCTGGATCCAGGCCTGGATTTTTCCTGGATCCAGGTCCAGGTCCAGGCCATTTTTCGGCAACCTGGATTTTTCCTGGACCTGGATTTTCCTGGATTTTTGTCCAGGAAATCCAGGTCCAGGTCAAATGTGAAAAAAAATCCAGGTCCAGGTCCAGGCAAAACAGGAAAAAACCTGGATTTTCCTGGACAAAATTTTAAAATTTATTATTTCAAGTGACCGATGTTTTTTAAGTTTTCAAAAAAAGTTTAATAAATTTTAAAACACATTATTATCATTAATTAGATATTTTTAGATGTTTCTAAGCAAATAATTAAATTTTTCAAACATTTTTTTGATTTTTAAAATGACTTTCAAAAAATCCAGGTCCAGGCCTGGATCCAGGTCTCGAGGAGCCTGGATTTTTCCTGGACCTGGATTTTCCTGGATTTTTGTCCAGAAATCCAGGTCCAGGTCCAACATGAAACCCAGGTCCAGGTCCAGGCTTTTTTCAAAATGTCGAGCTCTAGTCAGCACCAATGTTCGAAGCCCATTTTCTTATAAAGTTCTTTCGAGAATCTCCACCTCATAACGGTAACAGTCCAAATCCTAAGTACGCAAAAAAGTTTTATTTTATATTTAGTAAATTCACATAGCCATCATAAAAATATTTTCAACCGAGTATTTTTTTATTAGATTAGATATATCATCGTTAAAGAATTGAGGATGTAATTCAAATATTTAGTCTTTTAAAATTTTAATCTTCCCAGTAATCATAAATATTAATTACTTTGAACGAGTTCTGTTCCTCTTGCATTCTGCAAAAAACATTTGGTTTTTGTTGAACTCGATTTAATTTTATTATTTTCCAATTAAATGGGTAAATTCATACAATTGAAAAATTTAAAGGGTTAAAATAATTGATTCTTGATATTTGTGAATATTATTACTTGTTTTTTATCAAAAATACACGAGTTATTTTCCCATATCAAAGATTATTCAACTTCATTTTTTTATTTTGATTAAAGCATCTGCTTTTTCAACTTTTCCTAATAATTCCTAATTTAACAGTAGCACTGATTTAATAAATTCACGCAATATAATTATATTAATAAATTTGAATTAACATCAGTTCATAAAATCAATGATATTTCCTTTAAACAACCAAAATTTTCATTTTTAAATATACTTTTACTTATTAAATGAAAATAATTATAGTACCTATTTCTTATTCAAATTTAATTTTAATGAGTTAATATTATTTTTATTATAAAAATTAATAACCATTGATCGTATAATAATTCAGATACTAATTTGTAACCCTTAAATGTAAGCAAATAAAAACTTAAAATATAAGTTGTAAAATATTTACTTATTAAGTAAGTAAAATAACAAAGATATATTAAGTCTGGTTAATATTTTAATTGGTAATGAAGCGAATTTTCAAGAATATAAAAACAATTCATTAAAATTAAACATGTTTTTTATAAAAATGAGTTAATTAAAAATAAGAATTACTGACAAACTTATGATGCCGTTCATTTTTTATTTTTATAAAACCATTTTTATGAATTCGTATACTTTTATTTTTCATTATTTACTGTTTATATGATTTTACAATAAATGCATATTTTTTATAAAAATAATAATAAAAGAATAGCGTGATTTTTAAAGTTATATGTTTGTTTTATAGTCTTTAATATATACTTTAATAAACAATTATTTACAGTTTAAATTATTTTAAAATATTTTTTAAAAATGCGAAGTACCAATTCTTCATTTTTATTTAAATGCCATAATAAGTTATTTTTGAATATATGAATTAAATTAAAAAATTTAACCTTTTTTTAATTTTATTTTTATGATTTCTTCTTTATTTTTATTTCGGTCATTATTATTTTATTTAATAAAATATTTAATTTAAAAATTAAAGGAGTAAAAATACAAAATGTTTAGAAAAATTGTAATTACGCACTTTTAAATGAACAATTATAATAATAACTTTTGTGTTCATGCTTTCTGGTGTAGTGGTAGGTTCGCAATCAAGTTTTTAGGTTGGATCTTCAACTCTTTTGAATTCGTGCTGGGACGTTTCGTAAAATCCGCCACCTTGGGCGTTTCGTAAAATCCGCCATTTTTGCAATTTTTTCGGCAAAACATGGTATAACTTTGCTTAAAACCAATCAAATCTTACATTCTTGTTACCATTCGATAGCCAAGCTTTTTCTCTACTAGCTTGCAAAATTTAAAAAAATTTGGTCAACTTTAGAAAAAGTTGAATGAAGATAAGTACTATTTCTGCCATAACTTAGTTTAAATTTGATAATTTTGTTTGAAATTCTGCAGGCTAATAGAGAAAAAACTTGGCTATCGAATGGTACCAAGAATGTAAGATTTGGTTGATATTAAGCCAAGTTATACCATGTTTTGTCAAAAAATTTGCAAAAATGGCGGATTTTACGAAACGCCCAAGGTGGCGGATTTTACGAAACGACCTAGCACCTTTTGAATTCCAATTGATTTTTATATTTTTTAAATTTATATTTTTATGTATTAAAGTCAAAAAACATTAGAAAATATTTTTAATTTCTATTAATATAACCGTTTGAAATTAAATTTACTTAATTTTTTGACTATAATGAGAGCTTACCGTAATCAATCATTGCATTCAAAATAAATGAGCTAATTAAATTTTCCATTTGACGGTTTTTGACTAACGTCCAAGCACCAATAAAGCATATTTGGATTAGAAATACCGCAACTAGAAATAATTTTTTATAGTATACAATTAATTAGAAAATTCATTTAATTAATGTAAAAGACACACACTGTGATTAATTTCAAAAATTCTCATCCTTTTCGCATTCATAATTAAATTTTGGTTTTGTTATTAGGCAAGAAAAGGTTTGATGCCAGAATTCTATTCGATTTATGTGACACACCACATTTTTGGGTCGAAAATAAAATTTAAAATATGAATGCGTAAAGGAGGAAAGAAAGTTTTTTGATTTTATAAAAGTAATTGATAAAAGACATTAAAATGTCAAATGTCTGATATGATGGATTTTACTAACGCCCGTTTTAATGACTAATGCCAAAAACACAAAAAATTTCTATTTGATGGTTTTTGACTAACTTCATAGCACCGTGTTTAACACCTACAAAGTCTCATTTAAAGATTTGTTGAAACGTTTTATTTGATTATTAGGTAAATTATAATAATTTTATTAATTTTGACTGTAATCTTTTTTTGGACATTTTATAACAACTTTTTTATAAAGAAAATAATATAATATTCATATCATTATTTAAATTAGGATAATTTTAGCATAAATTTAAATTTGTAAAGTAAAATATTTTAAAATTTGTGTAATAAATATACACCAATTTTTAAAACAATCTCGCCAATTTATCCTCCGTGGACCGAAGATTGTTCATCAATTTTTTTATTATTCGTTCATTGGGTTTAATTCTGTCTATTATAGTTTAATGAAAATAAAATTTTTTGTTTTTTAAATTAAGTTAGTATTATCTGCGTTCATTTATTTTTGTTTACCTCTTGTAAAATCGTAATTATTTCTAGTGTCCCTTTAGAGGACTAAGAATTATTGTTTTACATTTCCTTGACAAATTATTTTAAATTTTATAATATATATTATGTGAAACTTTTTATTTATGCAATAACTCAATTTTTACATGTCTTAACCATGTTATTGATGCTCATCATTTTTGCGATCCAATGAAAAGAATAATTTGTCTTATTTTAATTTTAAAAACAATTTGTTCTAAAAGATTATAAGAAATTTGGCGCTACTTGCAAAGCGTTACATTTTGAATTTTTTATTTGTCAAAATTTTTTTTTTTTAATTTTACATATAATGATGAATATAAAGCATTATCAGCACTATTATAGCGAATAAAAAAGTATATTCAGGATATTAGTTCAAAATTTTTTTTGCAAAACAAAAAGGTCCCCCAATGAATATTAATCATAAACAAAATTATAAATGCCAATGTTAATTAATTTTTTTTTCAAATATGATCTTTCATTTGGAGTTAATAAGCAATGAAGATTTAAATAATTAATGGGAACATTTTTTCATGTCGCCAATTTCGGCTTTCAATTTTGCTGTACGAAGTTTTTTATCAGCTGATTAATTTTTAACAAATTTTTAATTCGTACGAAAACAAAGAGTATATACCTAGATTGAAAGTTAATTGGAGTAATACTCACAATAAATAAATTGGCTGGTAATATTCGACAGAAATTTTTAAAATAAATTTATGTTAAATGAGGCATTTATGGAGAAATGAATTAAAATGACAGTTTGAAGTAGGGTTAAGCCCCGACCCCGAGCCCCCCGACCTGACCCGAGACGTTTTTTGGACCTATTCCCCGACCCGACCCCCGACATGTCGTCCCCCGAGGTCCCCGAGCCGCGACATTTTGCCCCCGACACTATTTTCGGGGGATTGGGGACTCCGGCATTTTAAAAATTTAATTCATCCACGAAGCGGGAAATATTGAAAATTTTCGGGATTTTGAACAGATTTTCTTAATAAAATTCATTAAAAATTACGAAAAACTTTCCAGCGGTGCCTATCGGCACCGCTGGCCACCCAAAACCATGGTGCCAATCGGAAATTTTTTAAAATATGTATACCAAAGCCGAAAAATAAAGATTTAGGGTCAAAAATAATAACATTTAGCAACATTTTTCAAATCAGTTAATTTTTACAATTATTTCGTCAAAATGCTAAATTAGGGCCGGCGGTGCCGATAGGCGCCGCCGGGAGAATTTTTTTTTTTTAATTTTAGTTCATTTTGCCCACAGAGATTTCACCAAAAATGATCAATTTTGCGAGATTTTGAGCCAAATTTTTAAGAACAAATAGGGTCCCCCCCCCCCCCCCCCCGAGGTCCCCGGCCCCCGACTTTTTGCCCCCCCCCCCCCCCAAGGGCTCGGGGCTTAACCTTAGTTTGAAGATGCTCCCTTTCTTTCTCAATTTGCCTAACAGCCAGAAAAATGCATTCACATTAAAATTGACGGCGTCACTTTTACTTTTTAATTATAAAAAAAAATTTTTTTAAATAAAATAATACATTGCTTTAATTAAACCCACCAAACATACCAAATTTATCCATTTTCTTTCTCTATTAAAAATACACCCCCAAAAAATAACAAATTGAGATTTGGTAATTTTTCACCTTTTAATCTTAGCCATTTTTTGTTACAAATACTTATAATCCCTAAATTTTTAAAAATTGATAATTAAAGCAAATAATTTAATCAACGAATATTAGCTAAGTTACTAAATAAAAAAATGTAAATTCTTGATGGAAAAATTAAAATGATTAAAACGAAAAAATATGTTACGGTGCGTCTTTAAATGCAAAAATGACTAACCCTAATATAAAAGAAATGATAAATGTAGCACATTTAATTTTTTTTTAAAAATAAAATAAAATATGAAAAATTGGTCTTTGTATTAGCGTAATGAGCTTTTTGGAAGTTCAACATTTGTGCAATTTTGCATTCTTTTAGTTGTAAATTTTGAATTTGATTTGATAATATTGCTTTATTTTTTCTATTTTTTTACATTTGTTAGCATTTTTCGCTCAGTAAAATTAAAAAAACATAAAAATAATTTATTAAATTCACCTTTTAAATGTTTTGTTTGAATTTTTATTTCTTGGCCCATTTTCTAAATCGCCCAATAATTCAAACAATATTTTCTGAGAATGTTTTAACATTTTACATAAATTCATTTTTTTATTTTAAAATATTTTTTAACAGTTTTTTTCATCAGCAATTTTTTGATTTTTTCACCAATTTCCCACCTTTTAATTGTTTTTTCAATGTGTAAATATTGCTGATATTTATGTTCAAATATTTCGTTAAAAGTTTTTGCTGTTTATTTTCTAGCAAAAATGTTATTAATTGCAAGGGTTAACTCAATTAGTGCGAACAGTTTTTCAGACTAATTAAGCCTAACATTAATGTCATTTTTAGTAAAAATAAAATTTCTTTAAAAGAACATCGTAAGAGCAATATGATGGTGGCAAATGAATGTAAAACATATTATTTAAAACTGAAATCTTTTACATTTTGAAAATAAACTATAAATTTGATCTAAGAGTTAAATGTTCTAATTAAAACAATCACATTTGAATAAAATTAATATTCGATCAACGTTCGGGAATATAAAATAAACCTCAAAAAAATATTAAAAAAATTGAGATTTGTTAAATTTTCACTTTTTAATCAATATCTGGGCCATTTTTGCTACTTTATTTTTTTTTGAAACTAGAGTTTATTTAGTGTATTTATTAATTTTTTAAAGCAAATAGTTATTTTTTGATGTTTTTTTTGCTAACATTCCTTTTAATGGAATTTTTTTTCAGAATTACTTTTTACAACAGAAAACAATAAAAAAAATTTACTCGCGGAGTCTTTTGAGCCCTAAATATGGGACTTTTTAATTCGTGCTGACAAATGAGCCGAACCGAAAATGGCTCAGTAGGGGCGAACCGAAAAATAATCTCAGTGTGGGCGAACCGCAAATAGTCTCAGTGTCAATAAAAATATTTAAATTTAATTATTTTAAAGAAATATTTTTTAATTGAAATAAAATAATGTTAAATTTTAAATAATTGCGAGGTTCAGCTTTCTTTAATGTGTTTTTCTTCAAAAATTCTGCTCAAAATAAATGCTAGCTTTTGTACCATTAATAATGTAGAATAATTTTTGAATTGTAACATTAGTGTAAAAAAGAATAGGGATGAAGGAAAATTATGGGAGAAACTGCATGAAATTTGTGGAGAAATGAATGAAGATCTTAATTTACGCAAATATTGGGTGAAATTTCTGATGAAAATTAGTAGATTTGAAAATCCTCTAGTAAGCTTATTGTCTAATTTGATTTAAAATTAAAATTTTCATTTCAATATAATTTTTTTGGTCGGAGATGGAATGCTTTTATAATATTCTTTTTTAGTTTATTTTTTTAAATATCGTCTAATTAAATTTATTATTTTTCGATAACGAATTGTATTAAATTTAAATATTTTTATTGACACTGAGACTATTTGCGGTTCGCCCACACTGAGATAATTTTTCGGTTCGACCTAGCACCTTTTTAATTGTATAAATAAATCGATTAGTAATTTATATATTCATTTAATTTGTTAAATTTACTTTAAAAATATCTGAAGGTAATTATGGTGAAAAATTTTAAATTGATATTCAAAAACCATTAGCCGCTTTATTTTAAGCCTCATTAATTATCTGTTTTTAATTTTTTTTTTTTGTGAATTGAGAATTTTTATTTTACTCTAAAACCTTGTCTTCTCAAGTACTCGAGTAAAAACTCTTCATTTTGGTGAATTTGACGAGCAACATTTACATTATTGGTATTATTTGCATAGTATTTGTTTTTATTTGCAGGTTGCAGATTTTACAAACTTTTTTTTTTCTTTTGTTTTCGGAAACGACGCTAAAACCGTTTTCGTAATTTTTCTGTTATTAAAATTTGATTAGCATTAATAGTTAAAGCATTTATTGATATTTTATATTTATTTTATTTCATGGTCAGGATTTTTCCTTTTTCATGGTCTGTGTAATTTAATAATTCTTTTTATTAAAAATTTCTTTCTTTTATCTTAATTTGCAGTAATATTTTATTATTTGTCTATTCTGTTTTAACTTGGGCACACATATGATTTATTTAAATTAGAGCAGTTTTTATGCTATTTTAAAAAGCATATTTTTTGATTCTTTTCGAAATTAATCTCAGGCATCAATCATCCAAGCACATTTATTCCATCGCAAAAGCGACTTCAAAGTCCATCGGCCATTAATCAAAAGTTAATAATTATTTTTTATGTAAAATTTTGATTTAATATTCAAATTATTAAAATATACTTCCATTTAATATTCTATGTGATATATTTAGTTTTATATTAATAATTGTTTTGTGTCGTAGTATATTTCAAGTATTTTTGGGACGTGAATGTTCCATCATTTTCAAGCTTTATAATGATAGAAACATAAAACTTAGAATTGCACTTATATAATTAAAATCATATTTATTCATTATCTTTTATTTTTTGCTAATTTAAATTTTTTATTAATTATTTTGAGTAGAAATCCACATTTTTATTTTTGCTTTATTTTTTATGCTGCAATTTTTTCATTTAATTACTTTCTCCCTTTTAAGAAAATAATTCACAGTAAACGCTTTGTATCTTTTCTTAAAAATAATTAAATTTTTTAATTTGGTTAACTAGAAGATTTATACATTTATCGGGGCACGATTTGTAGAAAAGTATTTTTATTATAAATCCATATTTGTTCAATAATTTTTCTCTAATTTATATTCTAATAAAAAAAAATTCTATTTTAAACTTAAACATATTATGTTATTTGCTCTTTTATTTATTAAAGATTTTTTAATTATCGTTTAATTAATATTTTTTATATTTGAAACCCAATTTAATTATTTTTAATTAAATTCACTTACTGCACTGATTAATATTAAAAAATAAAATTTGTTTTTTGTATTTTATTTGAGCTAATTTTTGTTTTAATTAAATTTGAAGAGCTTATTCTTTTAATTTTGAAAAGCTTGCTTCAATTCATTAAAATAGTTTATTAATTATATTTGTTATTTTTCTTGAGATGGGAAAAGGGCTGGACAGCTTTGAATGATTTTTTGAGGCAAAAAATTTGGCCGAAAGCAGGAGAATTATAGCAAAAATAGGGGTAAAATGGCAGATTCAGAAGTCGAAAATTCTCAAAATTTGTTTCATTAATTTTCAATCTAACAAATAATTTAATTGACGATCATTTTTTTTAAATTTGCTAAATGATATAAAAATTACTAAGATTTGAAGCTAATATTTTTAAAATAAATAGGAGTTTTTTGGGGCGGGCGATGCCATTAAACGCCGCCGAGGAAAATTTTTCAAAATTTTTAACGAATTTTGTTAAAAAATAGCCAATTTTTTTCGGCATTTCCTCTTTTGTCCTTCGCTAGCCTCCCGCCCCCCCCTTTTATGTATGTTAATAATACTACAAATTAACAAGAATAAGTCAAATGAAATCGAAATATGGGTAGCCTTTTAATAAAAATTGAAAAAAAGAAGAATACATTTTATAAAAATAATCTTACAAGAAATCGTCTCGAAAAATAATTTAAAAAAGCCAGTTACGAATCAAAATTACGGAATAATCCCAAAAATAAGTAACCCATAATCCGTAACTCCAAAAAGGCCATAATTTCCGTAATCCGTAATTACGTCCAGCCATGGATGGGAGTCTGCATGTCAAATGACAAGTGAACTCAGCTAAGCGAATTATTTTTTAAACAATTAAATTTGATTTTCATAACGTTTCTTTAATAAATCATAAAAATTGGCATAATTTTTATATTAAACTGACTTAATTTATTATTTGTATAATGTAAAGATTGTTCAAAAGCCCTAACATAAGCCTAAATTTCAAAAATTTGGTAATTTTGAGCAAACTTATGGTAAAAAGCACCCAAGGAATAGGGTTTTCAAACATTTTTGGCCATAACATTTTGAAACCTAGCGAAATTTTTTGAAAATTGGTAGGCTAATAGAGGACACCTAGGGCAATCTAAAATAACAAGAAAATAAAAGTAAAAGTAATTTTAACTAAAAATTTTTTAATTAAAAATAAAATTATTCTGATCATCAAAGATTATGATCAAATATGAAATTTTCTGCTTTTTAATAGATTTTTGCTGTATTATACAAGTTTTTAAATCTAATTTATTTCAATTTTATTGTATAATTTTTATTTCTTTTTATATTCACTTTCTCACATTATCCTTTATATATTTAAGAATTTGCTATTATTTAATTGATTGTAGTGTTGATTTTTAATTACCACAACTTCACGTGTACGTACATGTATCCTTGAACTAGTAATTTTCGCCGCCTTGTGGCGTTGCATCTTTGACAAATATATTATTTTTTATAGAATGTTAGTATTTCATTTAAAATATCCCATTAAATTCTATTGAAATTTTATGTATTTTTTGAGAAGCTTTATTTTTTTTTCTATATAAATAAATCTTTGAAAATATTTAATTATAAAATTTTCATCAATTTTTGTTTAGGTTTTTTTCAAATATATTTGCGCACCAACATACAAATATGTTTATTTACCTTACGTTTAAATATCTTTTTTTTTTACAATTTTTACCGTTTTTGTTTATATATATATATATATATATATATATATATATATATATATTTCTCAATTTGTCTTAATGTTTTATTATGTGGGCTTTGATTTTTTGCACAATTTCGCGCGTAATATTTCGTTGGAATGTAAAGAAAAATTTATTGTAATAATTCTTTTGATTTTTCTTTTTTTATTTATTGGGTTTTTAGCAAGAATAAATTTCCTCTTATTTAAAAAATTAATTAATTTCAGTTGATTTTTTGTATGAACTTAATGAACAATTTAAAAAATTATTTTTCAATTATGATAATTTTCAAGCTTTTAATTTCATTAGTTTGTTTAGTTTTTTTATTAAAATATTTAATTATATAGAAATCATATTTGTAATGTATTTAATTTTTAAATATTTAATGTTTGGGTAATTATTTATTTATCTCGCAAAGGACACATAATTTTATACAGTGCTTATCGATCAATAAAAGTTGTAGAGAAGAATTAATATTTATTTATTTTTGTAAAATTTTAAGTTTTCTGAAAAGCACTTAAAATATGTTAAAGTTAGCAATCAAATGCTATCATACATCTTCCAGCAATCACTTTTAACAAGGTTATAATCTGGTGAATTTTTTATTATATGATTTTATTTAAAAAAAAAACTTATTTTCGAGTTTATATATTTTACTTTTTTTTGGCTCAAAAAAGAAGTGATTTTCTTAATACTTTGTTTTATATTATTGATAATGAAAGTATTATTATTATAATATATTCTATTGATAATTCTATTAAAGATTTAACGGTTTTTTTCTGCCAAAACATACATATTCAATTTGTATAATATTGTTCAACTTTTAATTCACGTACATTCCGCCATTTCCTATTCTGATTCGGCAAAAGTCATATTGTTTTTTAAATATTATTGTTTTATTTTGATTTAGCATAGGTGAGTAATAAATAAACATTTGTAAAAATTTTCTTCAAAAACTCCTCTTATGGTAGCATTTATTTTTTATTGGTTTTAATAATCATCTAATAGATATTTTTTAATCAATTTATGATTCAAGAATTTATCAAACTTAAACGTTGTACATTAGCAATACAATTTGTTAATATAACATATATAGATATTTTCATTTTAAATATTAAAATTTATAGGAATACAATTAAAATCTGTTAAATATTTTATTTATTGAAGACAACATAAAACAGCAATAGGACAGTAAGCATTTTTGGGGTAGCGACCAAAATTTGTTCTGATTTCTCAAACATACTCATAATTTTGAATTTTTTGTGGCGTAATGTCACTATTTTTAAGAAAATATAAGATTTGTGGCAAAATTTGGTTATTTTTTGACAAAAATCTGTTAACAAATCGATTAAAAATCGCAAAAAAATTTTCCCGGCGGCGCCTATCGGCACCGCCGGACCCACTTTCTTCAAAAGATTTTGGGAAAATCGCCGCAAAAATTGGCTTTTAATTGCAAATTTGGCCTTTTTTGCTGAAAATTCTGTCAACAAATCAGAACTAAATTACAAAAAAAATTCCGGCGGCGCCTATCGGCACCGCCGGGCCCTCACCCCTCGCCCACACATTTCCCAAATGTTTTTTTTTTGGAAAAATGCGCCGCAAAAAAAAAATTGTTAAAAATCTGATTTTTGATCCCGAATGCACTGAAATTTACGATTTGCTTATTCCTCCCCAAAAGTGTTAAAAATGATCATGGGAGGTGAAAAATATAATATTTGATACATTTTTGATCGAATAAATTGTAAAAATAACTGTTTTAAAGCAATTTTACAAAATATTCTGATTTTCGACCCTAAAATCTGATTTTTTTTGATGAGAAGGAAAATTTGTTGGAAGGAGGTGAGGTGAGGCGAGCGAACATCGCCAACAACAGAAATTCTCTGCACATTGATTTAGGATTCTTTGTATACAAAAATTCTTAGAAAAGTGTGAAATAGGGTACAAAATTCAATAAAAACAACCTAAAGGTTTAGAATAATGTTTCAATTTATTTTATCTTTTTTTTTAATAAATATTTTTTTAAGAGGTAGATTTCCAAAAAAATATGCTCAAAATATTTAAAAATAAAATTTGTATGAAAATTTGTAAAACATGGATTTTTTGGGCATTTAAGAAAAATTCCTTAAAATCCTCAAAATTTGCAAAATTTGTACGAAATTATATAACATACCATCTATGTTTATATATAAAAATCCGAAAATATGTAAAAATCTATAAGTTTCATCTTTTAAAGTGTTATTTTATTTAATTCAATTATTTTATAATTCCGTTTCGATGTATTATTTTCAAAAATGTATCGTTTATAACAAAACATTTTTAAATATCTAATTGTTTTTAATTATTTATTTTAATTATTGATTTCATTCGAGTTTAGGTTTTCTTCAAATTTAAATATTTGTGAAAAAAGGGAAAATTTTAAATAATAAAAATAAATTATTTATTAAAGTTAGATGTTTTTAAATGTAAACCTGATGGAACTAACTAATGTATAATTATTAGTTTATCCTTTACATTTATTTCAATCTTTCACTGTATTTTATATTTATCAATCTCTGTAGCATGCAATTTATGCTGAATGGTTTGAAAGCTAATTAGTGTCATTTCAGAATAAATAGCGCAGAGAATTCTTGTTGCAATAAATGAATGTTTATAATTGGCTTTTAAAAAAAATTAATTTTTAAATTGATGTACTTTTCAGATGACATTGAATGTAATAAATACAAAACTATAAATAACTTTTTTCATTACTATAATTTTTTAATAATTTTAGAATATTTTTAAATCCTATTTCTCGTTTTTTTTAAGTTCAATTAAATTTTATTTGGTTATTTAAATTATTATTTATTGACCAAAAAAAGGCTTTCCGTCGGACGACAGACAGTTTGAATTTAGCAAATTTAATTAAATTTTTACCTGATTTTATTATTTATTTTATAATTAGCTGATTAAAGTTCGATACAGTCAAATTTTATTTTGTTGAATATTTCCTTTCTTCAATTATAATTTATTCTTTTCATTAATTTTAGTGAAACTCTTTTATTAGGTACATAAATTATTTTTGGACATTATTTATTAAATTATTTTTATTTTTCTAGCTTTGCATTTGCTATATATTTTTTCACATAATATTGAATATTTTTGTTTTATTTCAAATATCATAAGATAATTTATCCCGCCACAACTTTTTCTTTATTACATTTATCTTGCTAATCACGTAAATCTTGTGTTGAGGTCGATCAATCTTATATTTATTTCATTTGGATTGTTTAGTTTTTTTAATTTATTTATGTTTTTGTGAAAAATTTATAAGTTTATTTTGGAAAATTCAACGCGTTATTTGCGCCAGCTGGTAAAAGAATAATACCTGAAAATTTAAAAAAAAGAATAGCTCAATACCAAATTATTTAATTAATACGCGATAATAAAATAAAATTTTATTAGAAATTACAAATAAAAGTAATGTGGTTTTTAAAGAATTGTACACATAATCCCATCATGACATGATTATGGTAATTGTAATAATTAATATACATTTAAATTTAAATAAATAACTAAAACAAAGTTTTTCTTGTTACAAGTTGTTATAATACTAAACAACCAAAAATGCAACATATTTTTGTCTAAAAAATTATCGTTTTAAAAAATACAACAGGAAATAAGGTATTTACATTTAGAAAATACACAATAAGATTAACATGCTTCATTTATTTGTTAGTCACTAGTCTAATTTTTTAAAACAAAAAATTACATAACTTCAATCCAATATTTAATCTATTGTCGAGCAATACACATTTTTTTATATTATTTCGTTTATTATAATTAAATGAAATTTTTATAAAGAAAAAGGCGATTGAAAATTTTTAATTGTGATATTTAGTTTATATAACCTGACTTCTAAAAATCCCTTGATAAAGTTCCCCATAATTTTCTATTATATAAATTATTGTTCATTTTTTACTTACATTTTGAACAAATCTCTTTTTCAATTAAACGCATTTTTCAACAAATATTATTTTTCACCATTAAGGGATTAGGCAGCATCCATTTATGGCTCTCGAATTCATTGATTTCGTCGGCTCGGAAGGAAGCGGGGACCTTTTTTTAAATATTAATTAAATTTATTTTTTGTATACCAGCATTTAGCGGTAGAAGGACAATTCTAAACGAAAACATAATTATATTATTTAAGCTTTGATGTTTGTGATTTATTAGCTTCATTTATATAGTTTTACCAAAAAAAATATTCATATTTTTTTGTCATGATATTATTTTTAAATGATTCCTTTTTTGTCATGTATCCACAAAATTATTTTTATGCATTTGCATTTAAATTCAATTTTATTAATATAATTAAATAATCTATTAGAACTCTTTTTGGTGAGTTCCGACAAATATAATTTTAATTTTCTTATAAAATTTTTAATTTGAAAATGTAAAAGCGTTTTTAATATTATTTATTTGATTTTTAATTTTCTTTACATTTTTTATCTCTTGAACCAATATGTCCTATTTCGTGGCCACATATGTGTATTTAAGCAATTTTAAATTAATTCGTTTATTTACTATTTTTAAAGTGAATTATTAACTATAATAAAATTAATTTCTTGTGAATAATAATTCTTTTGCATTACCATTACCACTGTTGCGATTTGAGCATACTGAAAAAGGTTATGATATTAATACTAATTAATTTAAAAATTGTATTAAAATGTTTTGAATAATTCAAAATATTTAATAAACCCCATGCTCATGAAGTGAAAAAATATTATTGATTACAATTTTTTTTTCATAATTCAATTTTATATTGTTTTTTCAACAAGTTTAATCGCTATTACCCTGCAGCATATTATAAAGGATATATTAATATTAATTTGCTTTATTTCAAATGATTATTTCGTTTTAAATAAACCCCAGAGCATATAAATGCAAAAACTGAAGATGTTCTTAATTGAACATGTTAATTAGAATAATTTTTTAAAGTAGCATTTTTTCTTTGCCACCCAATGTCAACAATTTTGGTAAATTATAATTATTTTTGATTTAAAAAATCTTTTGCATGTTAATATTTTTTTAAATTTAAAAAGATCATTAAAATTAATATTTTATATAATCGAATTTTATTTTATTGCTGATTTCCGCAGACAATGATTTTAAAAACTTTAACAATAATAAAAGAGAGATGTCAATGATGAATTCTGCAATAAAAATGAATTTTTAATTTTTGATTATTAGTAGTTTACTGATTTTCTCTCTTAATGTATGAATATTTAGCCTCATACCCGCATAAAACAAAATTATTTTAGTAAGTTTATAGTAAAAATTAATTAATAGAAAAAATATGATATACAACATGACATAAAAGAACAGTAGAGGTCACATAATTCGAGACTGTGCTGTGACATTTATGTTCGTGTGAAATATTTTTGCGAAATTTGCTTATATTTACTATTAAAAATATTAATTTTTTATTATATATTAATATTTAAGCTTACTATTTTTCATTTCACCTTTGTTCTCTTTAGTAATAATTTTTTAATTTACTCTCATTTGTCTTTCATGTGCTTAAGAATGTTTTTCAATGAATAAATTAAAAATTTTAAAGCAGAATTTTTATTAATTTTAAAAGAGAAAAATATTTTCTTTAGCCAATATTATCAAATTAACAAAGAAATGATTTGAATTATATTATAATTGCATAAATTAATTTTTTCTTATGTACTCTCACTTGAACACACGTGATTTGCTTCGTAACGAAATTAATCATTTTTAAATTTGAACGTTATTCCATTTGTAAACAAATTTATTGTTTTATATTAATATTACTTAGTCTACATTGCTAAATAAGTAAAAATTAATTTGCTTTTAATTTCAAAAATTTGTTCTGAAAATTTTAAATAAATATAAAAATAAAATTAGTTTTGGCATAATTATTTTATTTTTCCGTAATTATTATTTAACTAAAATTTTCTTTATTCAATTTATAAATAAAAAGAAATTAAATTGGATTATGTAAATTTTTCATACATTTTCTTAGAAAATAATTTGGATTTTTTTATTTTCATACTTATAATTGGGGCTGGTATTTTGCAAAAAAAAATATTTGGTTTGATGATAATTAAAAAATAAGTTTATAATTAAAAATTACATACTTTTTGCGAAATCTAATTATTAAAGCCCGGACTTTTACGCACGAAAATATCTTAAATAGGCACCTTAAATAGACACAAAATGTGAAAAAGGCATAAAAATGTCAAAAAAGGCACGAAAAACTGAAAAATGACAGCAAAAATCAACATTTTTCAAGCAAATAATTTTCGAAGAGACCTTTTTTTGCTCTTCGGCCTAATTTTTTTATATTCTATGTTATATCAACAATTTCAGAACCGGAGCGAAAAAAAAGAAAGAAATAATTTTTGCTATTTCAAAAAGTTGAGTTAGAAGCCTTAAACCAAATTAAAACTCGTTTTTGTGCGTATTAGGCCATAGCAACTTAACAAAAAAATGCATATGCCTCAAATCCGGGCTTTAATAATTATCTTAGTTAATTAAATTTAAAAGTAATATTTTTTAAATAGTATTTTTATTAATATTTCTGTTTATCGGTTTACTTGTTTTTATTTTCGACTCTTTGAAGTAAACTAATTTCTTTTCAACCAATTTTTATTTAATTGATAGTTGTTCAGGAAAACGTAATGATTAAGTAACATATCAATGATTAAATTCAAATATCAAATTAAGATACTGAAGTGTCCATTTTCTATATGGACTTATTAATCAATAACAGAAAACCGTCCATCTATTAATTTGTAGTGTTGAGTTGCAAATCATTGGCCTCAACTGATAAGAAATTTTTGTGAAACCGTTTCTTTCTTTTTGTTGGGCCAATGATCGATTTTGTACAAATTTTTGCAAAAATCAATTTTCTTATTTTGGTGATGAGCAATCACGACGGACATCACGATATTATTTTCTCAAGTCAATAATTTTAAATGAAGTCAAAGCAAATAAGTAATCCTTTCAGTCACTCGACCCATAGTAGAATTCAGATTGATATCATTTGTCCAATCTATTAATGTTTCCAAATGTTATCTTTTTAAAATTGACTATTTATCAAACCGGATTATTTTTGCATTTTTTAGGATTATCTACAGCAAATGTTTTGGGGTTTTTTGGCAAATGTATATTCACATGTTTGGCATTTTTATCAAACACAACTCTGTTCTATAAAATTTATATATGATGGTTCTCAATGAAAAAAAAGCATTTTAATTATCTAAAGAATTCATTCATTTTAAAATATAAACTGCTTTTTCTTAATTATTAAAATTCTCTTAAATTCTAAATATAAATCTTGCAATGTGAGCATTAAATTAATGTCCAGACAAAAAAACATTATACAATAATTGTATTACTTCAGATTCCTCTAATTTTGGATTTTTTGATTAACTCATTACAAAGAAGCATTATATACTATGTTATGTCCGAAGATAACAAATTATAAAAGTTTATTTGCCGAATAAATAAATAATAAATAAATGCAGAGGAATCAATTGGGAGGTCAAATTGGTGGGGCACAATTAACAACTGAATGAGGGGAAAGGAGGGGGAGAAGATGGTGAAGTGGCGTGGGGTCACACACCTAATCAATAATCGTCTTTCTCTAACACCTCCCCTCTTAAATTCGAGACCGAGGTCTAAGCCTAAATTCTCATCCTGGAGAATAAAATTGGCGCGGCTTTTTAACTCGGGTTGATCGGCGGACAACTAATGGTGAATTGGCTGGCTGATTTTGTTGAGGCGGTTCGACAACCGGCGGTGGCTCTTCGATTTGAGGTGCTTGCTTTTCGGCTTCTTCTTCCAAAAGATGGCGTCGCCTTAGCTGATTCGCGTGCCGATGAACGAGCCGACGCAGAACAGGCACATAAACACGATATGTGGGCGATTGGTGAAGCCTCTCAACAATTTTCCCCTGAAGCCACTCCGTCTTGTTGTTCCGAAAATTGATCAGTAGGACATGATCATTTGGGGAAAAATTGATCACTTTTGATCCATGCTTCCGATCAAAATTTTGAGCCATTTTGTCGGTGTATTTTGACTGCCCCTTTTTGAACGATTTTTGAGCAAAATTGTCGGCTTTTTCTCCATTCGGATGGACAAGCGACAATTTCGTACGCAATTTTCTGCCGAAAAATAATTGGTCGGGTGAAAATCCATTCAACGCGACGTGTGGAGTGGTTCTGTAGGAGAATAGCATCTTTTCGATCCAATCCTTTTCGCCTTTTGACATTTTCTTCATCGAACGTTTGAAGGTGTCAACGAAGCGTTCGACTTGGCCATTCGATTGTGGGTGAAATGGCGGAGTGAAAGTGTGTTTGATCCCAAATTCTTTACAAAATGTGGCGAATTCGGCCGATCGGAATTGGGTCCCATTGTCGGAAACAATTTCTTCCGGGATTCCGAGCCGAAAAATGATTGATCGGAGCACAAACACTGTGGCATAGGCAGAAATTGTGTTCATTCTGTAAACTTCTGGCCACTTTGAAAATGAGTCGATCAGAATTAAATATTGATGGCCGTCTGAGCATGGGCCTGCGAAATCGATGTGGACTCGCTGAAAGACCTTGTCCGTTGTTGGCCATGGCGAGAGAGGTGCTTTTGTTGGATTTTTCTGGCCCAATTGGCACTCTTCGCATGTGCTCACAACTTTTTCAATCGCCGAGTCCATTCCTGGCCAATACACGTGGCGTCGAGCAAGCGCTTTCATTCGCACAATGCCTGGGTGCGCGATGTGCAATGCCTTTAGGATGCGACTGCGGAGCGAAGTTGGGACGATCACACGGTCCTCATACAGCAGGCAATTGTCGACCTCCAAAATTTTGTCCCTTTTTGGAAAATACGGACTGATTTCAGAATCGGCGACTTTTGCTGGCCATCCATTTCTCAAAAATTGAAGAACCGTTTGAAGTGGTTGATCATTGGCCATGGCTGCAGAAATTTCGGTGGTTGTCACTGGGAGCTGATCAATTCTGTTTTCGAAAACAGAATTAATGTAACAATCCGTGTCGGCACAGATGTTTGCTATCAGGATGTCCTCCTCTGGACGCGAATAATTTGCAATAAGCCGGGACAAGACGTCGGCTTGGCCAAAAGATGTGGTGTTGACATAGCGAATTTCAAAGTCGTAATTCGCCAAAATCATGGACCAGCGTTGAAGACGGCTCGCGGCATAAATCGGGATGCCCTTTTTGGAGCCAAAAATAGCCAATAAAGGCTTGTGGTCCGTTTGCAAAATGAATTTTCGGCCGTACACCATGCGGTGAAATTTTTGAACGGCAAACACAATGGCCAGTGCCTCTTTCTCAATTTGGCTGTAATTTTGTTGCGCTGATGTCAGGGTGCACGCTGCGTGTTCCACCACTTTTTCCTTTTTGTCGGGGAATGTGTGGCTTAATGTGGCGCCGATTCCATCCTTGGACGTATCTGCCGATACGACGATTGGACGTGCCGGGTCGTAGTGGGTCAGCAGTAGGTCGGATGTCATCGTTTCCTTTGCCTTTTCAAAAGCATTTTGCTGTTCGGACGTCCAATTCCAAACTACGTCCTTTTGGAGGAGTCGGTCGAGCGGTGCACGCAGTTCACGCATGCATTTTACAAATCTTCCATAATAATTCAAAGCCCCTAAAAATGATCGGAGGGTGCTTTTGTCGATTGGTGCGGGCATTTTCCGAATTGCATCCGAACGCGAGGGATCAGGACGAATGCCATTTGCTGACACAATATGCCCAAGGAACAAAAGTTCGGGCTGCAAAAATTTGCATTTGTCAGTTGGATGCGGAGTCCATACTCTTTTATGCGTTCAAAAAGAGTGTAAAGTGCCGTAATGTGTTGCTCGAGGGTTTTCGTGGCGATCAGTCCATCGTCAAGATATGCGAAAACACCAGGGATGCCGGCACAAATTTGGTCCATCAGATGCTGAAATATTGCCGGTGCCGATTTGACTCCAAATGGCAGGCGTTGGCATTGGAAAAGTCCGCGATGTGTGTTGATGGCGCACAATTGCTTGGATTCTTCATCCATTTCCATTTGCAAATATGCATCGCGAAGATCCAAATTTGAGAAAAATTTCGCGCCATTCAGTGAGGCGTAAATATCGTCCGGCCTTGGCAGTGGGTGCCGGTTCAATTCCAATGCATTGTTGAGGCCTGTCGAGAAGTCGATGCAGACTCTCGTCTTGCCGTTTTTCTTTTTTACGGCCAAGATCGGTGCGGCCCAATGACTGAAATCGATTGGCTTATTGCGCCAATTTGAAGAAGACGGTCCAATTCGGCATTCACTGCTTCCATGGCGCCGTGTGGAATTGGACGAGCTCGGCAAAATACAGGCTTTGCATCAGATCGTAGAATGAGATGCGCCTTTGCCTTTGAGCAGTGGCCCAAACCTTCTTCAAAAACTTCATAAAAATCGGTTTGGAGTGCCGTTGTGAGCGTTGCCACATCTTTGATCGATTTGTTTGGCGGCTTCACTGCCGAAAAATTGTCGATCATTTTTGTCGCCTGAACCGATTTGCTGGACGGAAATAAAATTTGGCGGGGGATGATCTCCAAAGCTTCGATCCATGGCAGCCCCAATAAATTGTGTCCAACTTGGCCGCTCACATAGGCGATCAGAATTTGTGGTGGTTTGTCGGCAAATTGGACGGTGCATTGGAATTTGCCAAGCAAAGCGAATGGCTGGTCATTGCAGTTTTTGGCATCGATGTCGGATGGAGTCAAATTCGGTTCTCCCAACTCTCGCCATGTTTGCAAAGAAATAATTGTGGCTTGAGCGCCGGTGTCGCCATTCATCGATGTTTCCAATCCATTTATTAAAATGCACAATTTCCACCATCTACCTTGGGTCGTGCCAACATGGAGGCAATTTGCGTCGACTTTGACGGTGTGGAATGACCGGTGGTTCGGCGCCGCCTTTGCTTTCTTTTGCCGACAGGCTGTTGAAATGTGCCCTTTTTTGTTGCACTTAAGGCAAGTGGCGTCCTTGAATGTGCAGTCGGAGCGCCAGTGGTCGGATTTGCCACATGATCCACACGGAAGCGTTGGGCGACCACGTGTTGGCTTTCCACTTGAATTGGCATTTTGATGGTGCCGTTGATTGGAGTTGCTTTGCCTTTGCGTTGGGTCGGTCCATTGCCGCGCCCTTGTGTTAATGGCGTTGGTGGCAATTGGCGGGTTGACCAGCGAAAGGGCGCTCTCCTTGACAAGTTGAATTGCCCGAAGTTCCTCTTCAATTTTCTTTAGCGAAATGTTGGTGCCGTTTTTCTGCGCGTCCTCCAACATTTTCAATGCCTTTTGTCTCAGATCATGGTGTTCATCGTTGAGCGCGATGATCAAAATGACGCATTTGAGCTGTTCTTTTGTTAGACTCAGATCGGCATTTTCACATGAAGCGTTGATCTGCGCAATTAGTGATGAAACATCTTGTCCTTGTTGCTGTCGAATTTTAAAGCATTCGTATGTTGTACTCTTCCTCTCCGAGTTTGCCGAGGAGAAGTCGCACTTTTGAGGCCTCCGGCAGTGTGCTTCCGTCGTCCTCGATCAACTTTCCATACCGTTTGAACCAGCATTCAAAAGTTGTGCCGACCTCCGGATTGTAATGGAACGCTGAAAGGCGAGCATCGATGGAGCTTGCCAAATTGGCATTGCTCAAATTTGCTGGTGCGGCGTTTTGCGGTGCGGCATTTGTGACCATTTGCTGGAGAGCATTTAGCAATTGTTGAAGCTGTTGCGCGTCCATGGTCCAATTGAAGAAAAACTGCACACGGCAGACTTTAATCTCACACGGAGAGAAAAGTTTTTGATCTGCGAAAATTAGAAATCAACACGAGATTTCTAATTTTCCACCACGAGCAATATCAGCACGAGATAAAGCTCGGATTTGTTGCTTTGCCGGTGATGTGCAGTTAATTGCTGACTGCGCCAAAATTTGTTATGTCCGAAGATAACAAATTATAAAAGTTTATTTGCCGAATAAATAAATAATAAATAAATGCAGAGGAATCAATTGGGAGGTCAAATTGGTGGGGCACAATTAACAACTGAATGAGGGGAAAGGAGGGGGAGAAGATGGTGAAGTGGCGTGGGGTC
This sequence comes from Heterodera schachtii, assembly GCA_023374025.1. Lineage (NCBI taxonomy): Eukaryota > Metazoa > Nematoda > Chromadorea > Rhabditida > Heteroderidae > Heterodera > Heterodera schachtii. The sequence goes on from SIJG01000238.1 coordinate 68,790, forward strand.
ACACACCTAATCAATAATCGTCTTTCTCTAACATAATAATTATGTTTTACTCGTTCATCTAATTTTTGAATTTTTCTATCCTAATGACGGATCAAAATTCCTCAACATAGTCCCGTCATCTCCTAAACCTTCTTTGCCATCATTTGTTCTTTGTCCTATCCCTTTAATTGTCAGTGGGCGGTCCATTCCCGATCACTATTTAAGCTTGTAGCGTTCCCTCACAATTGTTCATCCCCTGGTTCATTTATTCCACCTGTCTCCAATTGTGCAGAGACGAATCGGGAGGTGTTCCACACAGTCGACTGTTGTTCCCCCTTTCCCCTTCCGAATAAAGGATATTATTCGAATTACCGCTACACAGTGTTTTGGGGAATCCATTAACACCAAACTATCCCATTATATTTTTATTTAACATTCATGGAGGTCCCGCCGCTGTACATTTGGAGACGGTTATTTGTTCATTTTTTGTTTTGAATTAAATATTCATTTTTGATTTGTTTGATGTGGTAAAAACTCATTCTTGAATGGATGAGACTGACTGATCAATGATCAGAGAACGGGAAAAAGGAAGAAATCTGGGGAAAGGTTGGAGAATGGCCAGCAGAATAAGTGATGAAAAGATGCTCTGATTTGAGAGACAAAATTTATCAGAGAGTGATCGGTTGACTTTAATGAAAAAATGATCAGAGAGTGATCGGTTGGCTCTAAAGTCAAAAATGATCCGAGAGGGATCAAAAAATGAATAATTTGAAAGGGAATCGGAACATGGCAAATTTTGCTAAAAAAAGACCAAAATGATCAAGTGATTCGGCCGAAAGTGAACAGTTATCCTGATCAAACGTTCTGATCAGAAAATATAAAGAGAAAACAATAAAATGCAGCGAAACGAATGAGTCCGAAGGTGGCAATTTTGAATTGAAACTCAAATTTAAATCAGAAATGATCAGTGGTTGATAATGAATGGCTGGAAAACTCAAATTTTGAAGTTTCATTTTAAAACTTTTCATAATTATTTAATTCAATGTAAGGTGCTCAGAACGGGTCTCCCAAAATTTTCAGATTTTTTTTCGTCGCAATTTTTAACATTTGCTATTGAGAAGAAAAACCTATGACGTGCAATTACCGTCTAAGGGTAAAGTTGAAAGATCACGAGACAAGAGTGATCGGCTGATTGTTGCCAAACAAATGACTCCCAAAATGTTCCAAACATTGGAAGCAATTAAGAGAAGCCAGAGCAATTAATTATACAATTACGACAATGAGAAGCGAGTCACGAGAAAAAGAGAAAAACGAAGGACACAAAACAAATTAAACAATTAATGGCTGAGAAATGGCGGAGATTAACAAAAGGTGCCAAATGGCAATGTCAGAATTGTGAATGGAATTTTTGGGAAATAAAATAAGACCAATGGCCGATCGGCAACAATGAGCAAATGTTTGGAAAAAAGTTTTAAAGAATAAAAATTGGGGGAAATAAATGAATTGGTAAGAAATGGTTCACAAAAAGGAATTAATCGTGGAGAAAAGATAAGAATTAAATAAATGTAAACATTGAAATCGAAATTAAAGCCATAAATGATTGTGATATTAGATCTGAAGGAGAAAGTGCAACTGATCAGAAAAAAACAAAAACTGATAAGAAAGAGTAAATGATCAGAATTGAAGGAGAACAACTGATCAGAAGTGAAGGCAAAACTGATTAGAAAGAAAAAAGGAAATGATCAGAGTAAAAAGGCAACAGATCAGAATATGAAAAATAAATCAGAGGAGGAATGTGGTTAGAAAGGGAAAGACAAATTCAGAAAGAGAAAAAAATGATTAGAAAGAGAAAATTGAATTGATCATAAAGGAAAAGGCAATTGATCAGTAATAAAAGGCACCGAGCAGAATGTGAAAAGTCAATAATTAAAATGAAATGTGATCAGATCATGCAAGAAAATTAAGTGATCAGAATGATCGAACCCAAATGATCAGAGAGGAGAGTGGACAATCCTCAGTAATAACGAAATTTTTGGTTTGACCAAGCTAAATTTTATGTTCGTGACCGAATTAATGGCTAATGATTACAGTCAAGGACAGACGGTGAACAGAGGGCTATTTTGGAAAAATTTGTTGGAATAGATATAATCATTTTTTGAGTAAATGTGCCAGCAGAAGGGAAAAAGGCACAAAAAGGCTGTTAAAGAAATTGAGTGATAAATACAGCCAAATAAATTGAGTAATTAATGCAGCTAAAAAATTGAGTGATAATGTTAGCTGAAATACATGATTATAAAAAGCTTCAGCGAATTCCAAGGTCAGTCGTTCATTAATTAAGCAAGGAAAAATACCGAAAAGGGAAAAATTATAAGAAAGCATGATGAAATTCAGTGGATTCTTAACAAATTTGTTTGTCAAAATTTACTTAGAAATTGCAGTGTATGTGTGCGTTTGTTATGAGGACATTGAATAAAGAGAACTGATCGTTTGGATTCAGAGATTCTAAATATCCCCATAGGCGATCAAAGCCTGGAATTATTGTTGTCTGATCAAAGGCGGATGAAAATGGCTGAAGAATTGTAATAAAAGACAGAATTTGAAAATGCGTGAAAGAAACAAAACAAAAAAAAGATGGAAAGCGAAGACGGATGAAGCGTTGGGGTTCAAGCGAACGAGGAGCGGGTGCCGGAACAACACAAGAAACCGCTGACTGACGAGCCTTGACCAAAACGACGATGAACCGATTGATCAACAAATGGACGAACCGACAGACGGACGAACAGAACGAGACCAACTGACGCGACCGCGAACCCGAGAAGAAAAGAATGATCAACAATGAAAACTGACCAAGAAGAGCCGCGCAGATCATTTTGAATTTGATGTTCGAGGACGAACATTCTGGAGGTAGGGGATGACGGATCAAAATTCCTCAACATAGTCCCGTCATCTCCTAAACCTTCTTTGCCATCATTTGTTCTTTGTCCTATCCCTTTAGTTGTCAGTGGGCGGTCCGTTCCCGATCACTATTTAAGCTTGTAGCGTTCCCTCACAATTGTTCATCCCCTGGTTCATTTATTCCACCTGTCTCCAATTGTGCAGAGACGAATCGGGAGGTGTTCCACACAGTCGACTGTTGTTCCCCCTTTCACCTTCCGAATAAAGGATATTATTCGAATTACCGCTACACAGTGTTTTGGGGAATCCATTAACACCAAACTATCCCATCATATTTTTATTTAACATTCACTAAATTATCAAAATGTTATATATATATTTACAAAAATTATTTTTTATGAATGCCTTTACAATCATTTATAAAAATTTATATTGATAATAAATAATATGAATTTTTCGATACTATGACTCATTAATATCACTTTTAAATTTTATACTATTTGAATTGTTATAAGGCAGGGCTCGTATTCGTACTTGGATGTCAAGTACATACTTGGATTTCAGCTTTTGTGCTTGGAAAATTTTAACTGTATTTATTTCCAAGATTGTACTTGGAAATCGGTATTTTTGCCAATGAATGTAAAAAATCTACACTTAATGAAAAAAATATAAAGTTTTGGCATTTTCTCAAAATATTCATTACTTTTTGCGGAACTTAACTTAAAAATAGAAATTTTCAATGAAAAAATTTGTTTAAAAATGGTCAAAATTTCAATTTTTCTCGTCAGCGCCAATGGCACTGCCCACCCCCCAAAAATAACTCTTTTTTTTTCTTAACAAATTGACCCAAAATCGCAAATATTTTGTCATTTTTGTGGTAATCTGTTAACAAAGCACAATAAAATTTTCAAAATTTTCCCGGCGGCGCCTATTGGCACCGCCGGACCCCCACCCCCCGCCCACTCAAGTTACCAAAATGTTAAAAAAACGCCGCAAAAAATGGTTTTGAAAAACAATAAAAAATCAGCTCTCAATTCTATTGATTGGTAAGTTGACATCCAGCAGGTGCTGAAGGTTTTTTTGAAAATGCGTAATTGCTTAGCGAAATAATTAAAAATTTGGAAAAATCATTCCGGGGAAAAAAGAAACTGCATATTTTGAAAAATTAATTTGTTTTTTTCAAATTTTTATTTGTACTTGGATTTCATAAGTTTTCCCCGTTATGTACCTGGAAATTCACATGCCTGTACTTGGAAAGTGACTTGGTACGACCCGAGCCCTGTTATAAGTTGTTCATATACTTTTGAATTTATTATTTTAAAAATTTTAATTTGATAAAAATGTATTATTTTTGGTTTCTTGTAGGGTAATTATGCCCTAATTTTAAAAAATTTGAATGGAAAACGAAAATTTTGCTCAGTTGAATAATATATATATAAAAGTAATAATATTATACCTTTTTATTATGTAGATTTATTTTATATAATAAAGTGAAAATATAAGAATAATTATTTTTTTAATTCTATAAAATTAAAATATAAACATTTTGAAATTAAATTTGCTTATTTTATAAATTTATTTTATTAACAATTACTAATTGACAAAAAACATAATATATTTCATTTTAATTCAAGTCCAGCGTATGATTTAACATATTTTTGGTTAGTTTTATCTTAGCATAAATAATAAATCATTTGATCTTAATAAATGCTAATAAAATAAAGTTATTTTATTTTTAGTATTCTGATTTTAATAATTCAGTTTTAATTGAGATACAAAATTTCAAATTTTGTATAAATTTATTTTCGACTTATTTATCCATGTTTCAAAATTATAAGTTTGTTAATTTTATTTAATTTGATTCTGTTTTTCGCCATTTTGTATTAGTAAAATGAATTAAAACATTTTATAAATAATCAAGAATTTCAATTATTCTTTAAATGCTTACAATAATATAATTTCAATCCTTACTAGGTAGTTTTGTAGTTTTTATCCAAATTTTGATTTTTTAAAATTTTTCAAAATGAAATCAATTTTGTTTCGTGACAATTGTTATACGTTTTAAAAAATATTTGTTTGAAATTTAATGTCTTCGTAAACGTATTTAAATATTAAAGTACTGTCTCTTTTTAGTTTCATTAAAAATAAGAACGGTAGGTTATCTTTATATATAAACACTTTTTTGCATCGATACCCGATTATTCCGCTTATCGCAATAACTCGTGACCGGAAAATGCGTCAGTGATACTAATATTTTAAAATAAATTTCTGTAGCATTAAGTATTCTAGCATAAAAGTAAAATTCTAAATGAACATTATTCTGAATTCCATAAGCCGGATCCGAATTAGAACATAAGCCGTAAACTCAAATTTTGGAAATAAGCTTCATGGTTCAAAATCTATTTAAATATACGGAATAAACTGCAAGCCATCAACCATCAAAAGAGATAATTTACGCTTTTTTTGAACCAACAGTGCTAAATTTCGAAAATTTGGACTTTCGACTTTTTGTTTGAATTATGGTCCGTGGTTACTAATTAGCGGAAATGGATACCGAATTCATTATAGGTGACAACCCCGGCCAATTTAGAAGTTGTTGATCAGGACCTTAATTTTATTTGTGTCTGCTTATCATTGTAATGTCAGACACTGTCTTTCCCAGCCATTTGTCCCCCGTCCCTTTTTGCGTGTTCATTTAATATTGTCCTCCGACCTTTGCACATCTCCAATCAATATTATTATTATTTGTATTCTCCAATAAATATTTATTTTGTTAGGACTTCATTTGAGCTTCGGTTATTGAAGGACCGAACAATTATTTAAGTAAATAAATCAGTCTTAAATTTCGGTAGAAATTATATTTATAATTTGTTTATAGAGGACAAATATTAACAAAAAATGGGTAGATAATTTTTCATATTTTTGACCTTTAATTTGTAATTTGTTAAAATGAATTTTAAATAATTTTAAAAGATTCATTATTTACTATTTTTGCTAAATTTACATCAATAATGTTTTTGACGTTTAATATGACGTTATCGTTTATACCTTTTATTTGATTCTTTATTATAGAAGTAAGATGTCAGAAAGATTGAATTTATTTATAAACTGATTGATTTAGTTATTTATTTTAAACATTTATTTTTTCTTAAATAATTGTTTAACATGATAATTTTATTTAAAAAATATGAAGAAGAAAAAAAATTTGTTATTTTATCTCTTGGTTAAATCGAAACGCAATAATCTCAAAATTTTGACTTTTTGCGTCATATCACGATTATTACTTTCTATTTTTAATAAGAAAAATTTTTTTTAAGGATTCTCACCTTTAATTTTTTTTTTGCTTATTGGAGTTTTATTTGTCTTCAGCATTATTTCAGTTGTTAATATATAATTAATGATTTTTTTGCCTGATCTTTATCGAATATATAAATATTTTGGTTTGATATTTTATTTTTGACTCCTAAAAATAAAAGAAGGCAAATAAACATTTGTTTAGATGCTTGCAGAGAAGCACATTAGTGTTGTGAAACGAAAAGGTTCAGAATTTGAAGTGATGTGAATATTTTTCCAAAATTATATTTATAAATTTTTAAAGAAAATATTGAATTATTTATTAATTATTTTTCATAATAAATTTTAAATATTTTTTATTTTGCATATTTTTTAGTAATGATTCCTGATTGATAACTTTATTCATATTTTTATCTAATTGTTTTCCGCAATAAGGAACAATATTTTTTCTATATATTTGTTTATACAGAGTTTACATCTTCCATATACTTTATATTTTTTTATAAAATTGATATCAATCTTATAAATTTTAAATTGTTAGATATATTTTATGTTTACTTTTCAATATTTCTCGCTTTATATTTTTGATAATTTTTAATTTATATTTTCGACAAATTCATCAATAATGTAGATACATATTATAAATAGATATGAGTGCATATATTTGCCAAATATTAACTAGAAATATTATTTCTTTGGAGTTAGCGACTTTGAAGGTTTCATCATTATTTATGACACTCCGATTTCGCCAGAGAACCATTAACATTTTCCATTTATAATCTCGTTCTGCTTCCACTCGGTTGTTGGCGGTTAAAGAATTGTTGTTTACATTATTTTTCAATTATGAATTTTAATTTTATGCATTTAAATATTCATGTATTTCTCCTGTTAACATTAGAAAAACTTTTCTAAATATTTTTTCTAAATTTAGTAATAAATTATTGAATTTTCTTTATTTAATAAGGTTGTTGATAAATTTGATTTATTCTTTCTTTTCATAAGTGTATTAAATAGAATAATTATTTTTGATTTTCAAGTTTTATCTTTAATCTTTAAAGTAATCACCTATTTTAAATGCAAAGGGGATGCCATTATTAAAAATTCATTTATGTTTTATTTTATCGAAATTCTAATTGATGATAAATTGTATTGTTTATGAATATTAATACTTTAATTTTAATGTAATTTAGATTCACAGCATTTTTTCATGGCTTCTTCGTTAATATACGTCTTTCATGTTTGTTGTGTCCCCGGGTTTAAGGCTTTAAGCCATTTCAAATTACCATTTTAAGAGAGAGCAATTTATTATAAGGAAAAACATTGACAAAATATTATGTGTTAGAAACCGGGAATAAATTTGGGTCAACAGCAACCTCAGAGCATTTTGGGTGGGTCAGTGCAGTTGGTTATTTGGGGAAAGGATTGCCAAAGGCAAGGAATGGCACAGACTGACCCACCGCAGGCATCTCGCAGCCCCGAGGGGGAAATTGAGTGGACTTATATACTGGCACAATGGGGATGGACTTTGGACAGGATGAGGGGTAATGACGGCAAAACACAAAAGGGAATAAGAGAAATGGATGGCATATGCAACAGAGGTGAATAGGAAGAAATGGCACGATGACATTGGAAATGAGAGGGATAGGATTGGCTTGGGATGGGACGAACAGAGGGACAGTTTATGACGGGATTGGGTCGGGGAAAATAGGGCAATTTACATTATGCACAAAATATGAAATTTTGAATGCTGCGGATACAGCATTTCTCTCCTCCTTGAAAAAAAGCCTCCTGGCTTTTGCCTCATCACTTCCGTCAGCTTCAAGCATCTGTCGTTCTTATCAGCCTTCAGGCGGGCGCTCATTGATGAACATGATCATCCGTTGCCGCTCAGTTGAACAAGCTTGCCATTTGCTTCTTTCAATTATCTCATTTTCTCTTGACACCCATTCTCGGGTTATTTCATTTTCACTTTAATGGCAAATTTCGCTTTTGCTTCCTTTAAAAAGTCTCCGGTTTTTTTCATATTCATTTCAATAACAAAATTTTCGCTTGCTTCTTACTTTTCTTTTCTTTATCAATTTATCTTTGCATCAATTTTCTCAAATGTGCTGCTATACCTTATTCGAAGGTTTTTTTCTTCAAAATTTCACTTTCTTTGATCCTTTTATTTCCTTTTTTTAAATTACATCATCCTTTCAATTTCAATTATAGTACTTCAATTGAGCCTTTCTTCAGCCTTTTCTTTGATTTTCACACGTTCATTCCTTTTTGGCTTTCCCAAAGCATATTTTCTGCATTTCCATTAAACTTTCATCGAATTGGCATTGTCATTTATTATTCAGTAAAACTAATTTTGGCCTTAAAAACGGTTCAACATTTAACCCGTTAGCATCACATAATACAAACAACAACAAAAAAACATACATAATGCTTTATGCCTTCAAATTCCGATAATGCATTTTTGGCACTAAGCCCTTGGCACACAGTCATTTAAGCACACAGCGTTACCTGCCATTTTCGCTTGACAACTAGGAGCACACAGCTTCGACTAGTCCCTGGCTTACGCTTAGTTCACCCTTTATCTGTTTTCTTCTCTGGGAGCACACAACTTCGACCAGCTTCGTAGCACACAGCCACAACGGCACTCAGCACGGCTAGGAGCACACAGCTTCGGCTAGCCCAAGGCTTTTAAGCCTTATTTGTCACTTGTCTGGGAGCACACAGCTTCGACCAGTTTCATGGCACACAGCCACTTCGGCACTTAGCCCAGCTAGGAGCACACAGCTGCGACTTGCCTTTATCTTTTCATGATCAAACATTTGGCACTAAGCCCTTTGAAAACAGCAAAAGCACAAAAATTAACAATTTATCAAATTAAAGCACACCGCATTGATCAATCAATGATCACAAAATATGCCATATGGTTTTTGTATTACCGTACTCAGCCAAATTAGCCACAGAAAATTTGCAAATTTCTTTCGCAAGACAATGCATTTTTGTTGGTTGGCTCATTTGCGTTTGACTGAAAAATAGCAATTTCCCATTGCTTTAGTCCTTTTTATGTTGCCAAAACGCACTTTAATTTACTCTTCCAATCTCAAACAAGGAATCAAAATATAAGCAGACTAAAACTGCTTTTGGGTCTGCGTCACTTTTTAAGTCTGCATTGCTCAAATTAGCGTTTAATGGCCTTAGACAATTTTTGTCTGGAATGCTCTGGAAGTTTAATTCTCTCTCTCTTTTTAACAAAAAAAAAAATTTGACACAACGCGTCGTGGCACCAAAAAGGTGTTGTGTCCCAGGGTTTAAGGCTTTAAGCCATTTCAAATTACCATTTTAAGAGAGAGCAATTTATTATAAGGAAAAGCATTGACAAAATATTATGTGTTAGAAACCGGGAATAAATTTGGGTCAACAGCAACCTCAGAGCATTTTGGATGGGTCAGTGCAGTTGGTTATTTGGGGAAAGGATTGCCAAAGGCAAGGAATGGCACAGACTGACCCACCGCAGGCATCTCGCAGCCCCCGAGGGGGAAATTGAGTGGACTTATATACTGGCACAATGGGGATGGACTTTGGACAGGATGAGGGGTAATGACGGCAAAACACAAAAGGGAATAAGAGAAATGGATGGCATATGCAACAGAGGTGAATAGGAAGAAATGGCACGATGACATTGGAAATGAGAGGGATAGGATTGGCTTGGGATGGGACGAACAGAGGGACAGTTTATGACGGGATTGGGTCGGGGAAAATAGGGCAATTTACATTATGCACAAAATATGAAATTTTGAATGCTGCGGATACAGCAATGTTGACACTGAAATTGTCAACTTTAAGTAATTTATGCAATTTTTATTATTTTCATATTTTATCTTAATTATTTAAATTAAATTTTGATTTATTTGAAAAATTTAATTTTGCTCTCTCATCTATAAGGATTCTCAAATTATTTTTTGAAAATTTAAATTAGTATAAATTTTATTTTAAAATTTTTTATCATTAAACAATTCTAAATTTAAATGTATCATAATTTTTGTGATTAAAACTTCATTAGATAAATGCTGTATATGTTTGTATAATTTTGGGTTTGCATACTAAGATTGATACATTTATACTAAATATAATTTATTATTGTATTGAAAAATTTAAATGAAACATTCTTTTTGATAAATTATTAAAGTATTTTTGTTTGAATGTTTTGACAATTTTTGTTCAATAAAGTTTTTTAAACTTATTTAACATCAATTTGCTCATATTTATATAAAACTTCTTAAATTTTTATTTAATTTTATTTTTCTTCGCAATTGTATACTGATTGAATAAAATTTAGTTTTCATTTTTCACAATACAAATACGTAGTGTATGATTATTGACGAAAAATATAGCAATTGAATATATCGGGTTATATTATTAATTATTTGTTAAATTTCTGCATGTGTTTCCTTTAAATTTTTATATTTTTCCATTTGATTAAAATAAAATTTATTTTATTTTTAAATGTATTATATCTATCATTATAGTTTTGCTATTTTGTTTAGATTCCTAATGTATAGTTACACAAGTTTATGGGTGCGGGCCGGGAACCATAGGGGGGGGGGGGTGCTGGGTCGTTACTTAAAAACCATCATAATGGGCGTTGCTTAAAAAACCATCATTATGAAAATTTTTGTCGAAAAATTATTTATAACTTAGCTCAAAAGCAACCAAATTTTTAATTCTTGATATCATTTTATAGCCCTAAATGTTCTCTATCTGTCTGCAAAATTTCAAAAAATTTCGTTATGTTTCAAAAAAGTTATAGCTCGAGGAACTCAAAAAACCTTGATTTTCGAACATTTTTGGCCATAACTTTTTTTAAACTTAATAAAATTTTTTGAAATTTTACAGGCTCATAAAGAACATTCAGATCTATCGAATGATAGCAAGGATTAAAAATTTGGTCTTTTTAGAACAAAGTTATAAGCAAAAATTTTCATAATGATGGTTTTTTAAGTAACGCACATTATGATGGTTTTTAAGTAATGACATAGTACCATCGGGTCGGGGAGGTAGCGAGCTCAATTGTCGCGGGTCGGGGATTTTTGTAAGCTTTCATCAATTAAAGAAAATTAATTCAATAATGAAATAATTAAAATTTTCAATCTGATACGATAACGGATATTATACATATGAAAATAATTCTTGTTTTTATTCTATTTGAAATTATTTAGAAATAAAGATGAAGAAATAATTAAAATAAACTTTTAAAATTAAAAAATTTAATATCACTCAATAAATTTGGCATATAAAAAAAATAAAAAATATAATTTAAAAAACCACAAAAAATAATGAAAATCATTTGATTATTTAAATAAGAAATATAATCAATATTTTTTGAATTGATGATTTAAATAAGAAATACTAATAAAAAATTATATTGCACAATACCTCAATATATTAAAACAATATTGATGAAACATTTTCTTAAAAAAGTTTAATCTATTTTTAATCAAAAAATTTAATTAACTCATTTTATTCAATTGAATAATTAATTGATAAGAAACAATTTTAAAAATTATCTAATATAATAATTAATCAAAATACCTAATCAATAATTATAATTTATTTTTAAAATTTAAGATAAAATTAAATCTGACAAAAATTAAATTTCTTTTGTATTTTGCATCACATCATATGATGGAACCATCTTGAAACTTATGAATACTTTAAAAGGATGCATGAATTATTTACACTCAAAATTTTAAAAATCATTTAAAAAATTAAATGTAAATCAAATTCTAATATCTTTAATGAAAATATTGCATCAAATAAGATAATTAAATGCATGTTTAATAGTTAAGGCATTTGAAATAAATCTTGTTTCAGATAAAACATTTGCAAAGAGACAACATTCTTGAGATTCTCGAAACGAGAACTGCACGTGTAACAAAAAATATGTTAAAATTAGTTAAAATCTGCCATAAAAAGTAATTAGATTGAAAACATTTGTATGTTCATAAATTAAAAACTTTTAACAAAAAATACAAAAAATAATACTTAATACAAATAATATATCTCCAAAAGTCAATAATTAAATAAGTTAATTGTAAAAATTCATTAGTCTTTAGAGAATAAATAATAATGTATTAATGACAACTCTTAAAAAAGACAAAGAACCGAAGGTCATCAAAGCCCCAATTTTAATATTGGGACAAGAGAAGGAAGAAAGCGCTCCAAAATTGTCTCATCAATGCGGACGCACGAGAATTTTGCTATTTTCCTGAAGATTGGGATTCAGATATTTTTACCGAAGAATTTCAAATTTAAAACGTACAGGCGATCATTGTGTGGCAAAAGGAAGCAACCTTATTCAAAAAAAATGATTATTATCAGCAATTTAAATATAATCAATTACAATCTTTATAATTATTACCGAATTTCTGGATCAGCCTTGATCATTGTCAGCTACAGAATTGCTTCTAATTTTCTTAAAGCATTAAGAGCAAATAAGTGATTATTAGCAGCTATTTGAAAATTTAAAAAATAAATACAAAAAGTGTTCAGGAATGCATTGCCAAATAACAAAATAAGTAAAATAAAAAGCGACCAGCAACAAATTGAAAAATTAGAAAAATGATTAAAATTTGATGGAAAATATTGTTTGAAATAGATGCGGAGCAAGAATTTTTGGAAATCTTATATATAAAAACGAAATCAAATTTACACTTTGTTTAATATTAATTGAAATAATTTAATACACATCATTAAATATATTAAGCTTGCTTCTATTTTAAAAATTAAAACAATTAATGACAAAATTTTTGACTGAATACATAAATGAATGCGAAAAAAGCATAACTAAATGATCTTTCAAACAACAGAAATTGTTAATCAAAAATTCTTTATGACCATTTATTTCAAATAATATCTTAGTCATAGTCATAGATCACTTTTTATATCATATGTTTTGCGTCTTTTATTTAAACCTTTTGTTATTTTTTAATATTTTCTTATTCTTTCACTTTTCCCTATAAACAATTTCTTATATGTTTCTTAATAATATTTTATTGTCTCAATTTTCATAGTTTCATTATCTATCAAAAATGATTTATTTCATAATTCATTTATTTGTTATGTTGTCATCGGTCTTACATTTAAAAAATCTTAACTTCTTTAAATGCAAAATATTTCATAATTTACTAAATAGACAAATATAATTTATTTGAGTAGTTTTTTGTATTTTTAATACAGTTGTTTTTAAAGTTTTTTAGCCATTTGAAAATTAAATATTTGATTGCTTTCAAATAAAAAAAAAAATTAATTTTGCCCGTCGTTGAATGGCAAACCAATAATGGTGTGTGTGGGTTCATTATTCATAAAAATTATTTTCTTACATTGAGAAATTAACATATTTTTTTAATATTTTTTTTGAATATAAAGATTTTGTTTTGTTCTTTCATTCTTTTTATATATTTTTTTGTTTTTTGTTTTTAAAGTTTTACACTTTTTTAATATATAACAATGAAAATATATCAATTTTATTATTTGGTGTTCTATTTTGGGAAACTCCTTTTTTTAATATTAATTTTAACAAAAATAACTATTTTAAAGCCCCTGAAACAAAGCCATGTTGCCCTAAAAATTGACCTAAATTTTCCTATTTTTGCATTTATATTCATAGCTTTTTTATAAAACAATTTTAAGTAAATTTTTTAATGATACCTTTAGCTAAATGTTAAGTTTTTCAGAAAAAAACTTTATAGGTGGACTAAATCTGAGAACAACGTGGTCGCATTTATATGGCTTGAATCTGGGTCTGCAAATCTACCAAATTCACAAAAAATCCAATTTTAGTTATGACACTTAGTAAAGACGCCCAGTCCTGAAATTTTGTTGAAATATTATTGACTGGTTACCTGATTAAACGCCATTTTTAATTTGTCAAAAATGTCAGTTATGATAATAATTGGCATGGTTAAATCAGCATGCCATTTTTCGGAAGCGTTTGGGTGTTTATATCTCGGCCAGTGGGGGACATTTTGAGCATTCGTTGTGATGCAAAATATTTCTTTTAATTAGCAAAAATTTATTAAACAATATAATTCTAACAGATTTCCATCCTATTTCTCTCATTAATTGATTAGCTATAACTTGTGTTTTACTGTAAAAATCAACCAATAAATTTAAACCAATGCAAAAGTTAATTAAAAAAATATATGACGATTTTAAAAACAGTGGCAAGATCAATAACTTTCCTACGGACATCAAGTCTTTCAAATTAACACAGCGAGTCTTAATGCAATTTGTTAGCACATTTTTATGCGTAACATTTCATTTAAATTTGCATAAAATTATTTATTCGAGTGTTTTTTAAGTTTAAGTTATCATTTTCCAAATTATAAAATTTAAAACTGTTTTTAAGAAATAAAATTAAATATTTTTAGTGCATCATTAAAATATTTTTAAAATGTATTGTTCTTGTATTCCTAGCATTTGTTTCCTGTTATTAACTTTTAAATGT